>JAGTTH010001499.1:0-57732 GCA_022606485.1 Agraylea sexmaculata | reverse complement strand
TATATATATAATGTATGTATTTTCCATTGTTGATATTCATATTGTGACGTCAAAACATATATGGAGACTGAATTTACTATAAGAGACGCTCCAGTATGAAAGTCGGGCATTTTAATAGGAATACGGATCTGGCATCGAAACAGAAAGTAATGAAATTGTATTGTGGAATAATGGCCGATGTTATAGATGTGTATCAGGTTGTGTCTGTAGACGAGTTGTGGCCGGTAAAACTACTTTCGCCAGTCTCGCTCACTTTCAAATCCACGCTACTTTACGAGCCCCGACATGCAAATGATCATCGAATTGTATTAAAACTACCAAAATAAATATTACCAATTATATTCATTAGGTTGGTCTTCATTTTTCATACAATACAATAGTTTATAAGGCAACATCAATTAGAAAATCTATTGAGTACGTTCTATATATGTGATTTTTCCTTGAAACTTGAGTGCTCATCAGAGATGTGCCAAAGTCAAACGAATAATATAGTATTATCTCTTTTCAATATACCTATGTCTATCTATTTTCCCGATGCAATGAAGCTATAATAAGACAGTTGCATAACGCTCCAATTTTTTAAATTATGGATGAGCAATATAATTTTAATAGAGCCGCCTTGTGGCCCAGTGGTTAGTAATGAGTGAAGACTCCCGGGTTCGATTCACGGCACCGGAGTCACTTGGTAGATCTAGCTTAGCAAACTAGATCTTAAGTACTCATTGCTGTGTGGTGGCCTGGGAAACCATCTCTACTATATTCTCCCGTAAGGGAGAATATAGTAGAGATGGCCTGTTCTGGCCTGGCCAACCCTTATAAAGGGACTCCCGTCAATAGGGAAGGCGTCACGATATATATATAACAATATAGTATTGTATTAGGTATCCCATAAATTACATTTTTAATCTGATTAAATATATTTAATAGTAGTATTTCGTACAATCCTGTTTTGGTGTAGTAATTTTTTTTAGTAAAGTGGAGTTACCCTGTTTGTAAATTATTACTCGTATTCAGTACATGCATACATCATAGCTGTCACTCTTACTTGAGTAAATAATCTGTCATAATGGATGATTTCACCTGTCACTGTCAACGTGACAGCTGGATTACTCGATTTTCACAGCTGGAATAATTGAATTTGATAGTGAAAGCTGTCAAAATCAAGTAATCCAGCTGTAAAACTGACAGTGACAGCTGGAATTCTCCACTTTGACAGATCCTTTCCTCATGTAAGAGTGACAGCTATCATGTATGCATGTTACTAAATATGTCTGAAAGTCGCTGATTTACACTATACAATTAGAGCTTGATTGAATGGAGCTTCTCAATATAATATACTTAATTTATTAAATGTTAATTCACAAATTTAACCGAACTAAAAATAGCCGTTGCTTTCTGTATAATTATCAGACGTAATTTTCTTTAAATTATGGAATTCCACCCAGAAGTCAACACTATCAACAATTTTATTATTAAATGAAAGAAATATTTTTGTACAAACACATTATTAATTAATTTGTTTGAATGTGTAAGACCGGGTTAACATTAATTCCGCCTCTTAGGTGTGACAATTATTTATTACTTGTTTTTTTAAATGTTTGTAGAGCAAATTTCAAGTTTAGATAACTTATCAATTAACCAATTGTGATTTTTTGGCTCTGATTGTGTTTAATATCTGCTTATTACACGACAATTTTGCCTAATATTGAATAATTTATCTAAGATTTGCTCTCAGTATTCGAAGCGTCCTGAATTAAAAATAAATAATATGAATAAAATAAAATGGAATATATTCCGTGTTGAACCGAATGAGAAGGTAAATAAATCCGCTTACCTTATAATCATATAAACATTGCTTTTCAAAGGAGGTTCTATCTCAAAATACGCAAAGTAGAAGACTTGCAAATATTTATTCATTTCGCATAGAAAACCTGTTGATTCTGGATAGCAAACATGTTATCCATAATAATCCAGGGATGTAATGTAAATGAATTCGGAATTGGGTCAATGTTCCTGTATTTCACAACGAGGTTAAATGGTGGACACGTTTTTATCACATCCCTTATAACAACCCCCGCCCCCCATACATTTATATATATTATATTTACCATGGATTTACCATGCAAACACCACACCCCATTTACCGGATAAAGTACTCAGAAAAAAATATTTTATAAATTTAATATACCACGTAATTTAATTTTACAATAAAGTACTCGGCTATTGTGATTGGAAGATAATATTAATAAAAACTAAGTCAATCGTATTGAATCAATACCATCATCATTAGTAGTAGATCATACCTGATAATATCAAGATGGCGTTCCAAGTACAATGAGTCTGAGTAAGACAACACTAATTTTAGAGGTGTACTATTGTTTAAAACACTGTTAATCACCTTTGATTACAGTGTTGCCTCTATCAAACTCGTCTACTTGGTCCGCCATCTTGATATTTATACGTCCAGTTGTATGGCCTCAATATATTGTATATAATATAGTTTTTATTGGTTCCGATTTTAAAATATATACTGACGCAATCATACCAAATCTAATTATCTTGTAGAAGTTTAGTTTTTATGTTATTAAATTCCCACAATTCCTTTTTTATCAATTTATTTTAAATATTATTTTTTAAACGTTACTTTATCCACTATATATATATATATATATATATATATATATATATATATATATATATATATATATATATAAATATATATATCTAAAATATTTTTCACCAATACGGCTAATCTTTGTGTCTTATATTTGTAAAGTAAAATTCAAATTGTAGACACAGAGGTAACCTATATTACCACAAATGGCTGTGATTAGTTATATTGTTAGTTAATGAATGAATGGGTTGTCAAAGAGGCCGAAAATGACATGTTTTATGTGTCTCTTCCTCAATTTCTACAGAGTGCCCACCTGATTATGTGTACAGCTTATTTTTTAGCTGTTTTTTTTTCTTTCTGCATAATAAGCTGTGACCAGAGATGTGCCAAAGTCAAACGAATATTGTAGTATTACAACGTTGCTTTATCCACGGTTAAATATACTGAAATGGATATATATATATATAAGATATAGAAGAGTATATATATATATATATATATATATATATATATATATATATATATATATATACATATATATATATTGTTTTACTCGAAACTGACAGTATTTCAGTATATGTCCTTATTCCACCCAGCCCCTCGATTAGGCTGGTTTATAATCTCCTGAAGTTTTCTTCTATGCAAAAGCACAAGTAGGTAATAAATAGGCCGGTGTTTTTAATCAAGAAGAAGAGCCCAAAGCATACAAGTTGTTGGTCGTTGTTGAAGTTAAGCCGATTGCATTAATTAAATGTAAAAGCCAAAAGCCGTAAACGAGCCTCAGATTCGATTCCATTCAATCCGCAATATAAATACAATTCATTCAATTCATCTCATAGTGCTTTCAAATTATTTTCAATGAAATCCACACTAATCATCTGTGCTTATAAATATTTCACTTAACCCGGCCATCTATCAGTGCTGGGCTAAGTGGGTGCAGTGAAGTGCCTTGCTAAATTGTATTATTCTATTTAAATTCTCGGACCTAATAAAATTAATATATTTGAAATTTGTCCATCCACTTAGTATTCGGCCACGTTCAACATATTGTGTACTAATTTCTCCCATGAATAAAAAAAATGTGTAAATATCAGAGAATTATAATAAAACAATACAATTAATCTGCATCACAATATCTGAGAATTTAAATAGAATGATATAATTTAATAAAAATATAACCCGCGCAGTGTCAAGTGCACCCACTTAATCCGAGCTATGATTTATTTATAAACTAATTTTTACTATAATAAATAATATATGGGCTTAAAAATACTCTTCGTCGTCCTAAAAAAATTAAATAAATATATATGTATATGAATATTATTTTTTAATGATAGAATAATTTAATATCACTGCTATTTATTTATAAATACCTTATTATCCGGATTTTTTTCTTATCCGGACTACCTTCATCGCCAATTAGACCCGATAATTGAGGTTCTTCTGTAGTAACGTTTTTTTTCATTAACTAATAATTAATGTGTAATTACACATTTTTTTCTTATCATCTCCTCTTACTTTTACTTCTTATTTTTGTGATGTTTTAAAAGTACAGGGTAACACTTTTTAATTATTCAAAAAATATTATATACTCCGTTGTGGTATTTTCAAAAATGTAATTTCACTATTTTACTAATGAAAAAATGATTTCACCCAATATTTAAGATAATTGAGAGCTGTATGAAATTTGGGCTTATAGTTTACGTTATCAGCCCTTATTCCACCCAATTCATTAACTATATAGTAGCTAATAATCATTTTCAAATTATATGTTAAATTTAAGATGATTGTGGTATATTTTTAATTTAACACATATAACTTGATTTGGTTACGATTTAATTTAATAAAAAGTAATACAAACTATATATTTTTTAAACTATTTATTGTTTTTCCTAAAAACAACAAATACCAATATCACACTTGATTATAATATATTTTTGTTTTTCGTATGTTATCGTTGTTTTATTTCTGTTTTTATGAGAGTCCTAACAGTCGATCGTCATATTTTTATTGTCGTTATGTATTTCCAACAAGGACTCGTTGTTAAATGGTCGTCTTCTTTAATATATACGTTATGCTGATGATTATGTTACAATAAACATTATTTTGTGAATCGAATTCATAATAATAATGTGGCGTTACGGTGTTCATAATATTTATGAGAATACATACTTTCCCTCTCGGCTCGGAAATGAAAGGCGATTGTCGACTTCTTTTTTCTTTTAACTATCAATATTCGTTTTCAATACCAAAACTAGTTTTATTCACATTTTAATAATAGCATTCAAAATACCACACAACCAGTTATGCGTGTGTGTGTGTATATTTAACCATTTGCACAGGTGAAAAACAATTAATTAGGATTGAATAAAATGTGTCAGGTAGAGTGAAATAAATGAACATTGCTAATTCTACGGAATCCGTTTATTCCTGTCCATTTTGTTTGTGTATTTTGTTACAAAAATATTTTAATATTAATCAATACTCTTATAATAAGTATAATCGACACAACTGGATGTATAAATATCAAGATGACTGACCTAGCAGATAAATTATATTTTATTAAATACTAGCTTCGTTTATGGTCAATACTGTTTTCTTAAAGTGAATAAGTTATCTAAATTAACAAAATACGCAACGCTTATATTTTGACATTATATTGCTATTTATACATCCAGTTGTATGGCCTTCTGATATCGGTGGTATCGGTATAATTCGTTCCAAAACTTTATATGGAACACTACAGAAATTTTCTCATATAAATCAATAAAAAAACACGATAATGCGAAAAAAGTAAAATGTCTAGACATTTAAATTTTATTATTGTTAAAGATTGCGTTGCTCGTTAAAAGAGATGCTCGTTTTTTGTGACTCAATTAGAGTTGCCTCTGTCAAACTCATCTGCTTGATCAGCCATCTTAATATGTATCATCCACTTCATTCTAATATCGGTCGTGTTGAGATAATGTACTTGAAAAACTTACTTTTCTCATGAAAAAACACTAGAAACGACTGTGATTGGTGATATCGTAACACAATATATTCAGTATAGTCTTGATAATCTAAAACTTTTTCTTGTTTCGATATCGGAGGCGCCTGGCAGTGCATAAACCTCCCCCTACACCCCGACAAAAGAAAACCGACTAATATAATGGATTTTTTCCTCCATTCCACAATCCGGACATTTTCGCTAATCCAACAGTTTCAATCGGAACATGTCGGATTATCGGAAATATACTGTAATTTTTTATCACTAGTTAAATTCTATAGGATTTGGTGAGTTGTGTAACTCGAGAGTTATCGGTTTATTTTTATGCAATTGATGAAATTTAACTATAACCATATACATCTAATTTTTTATGTCAATAATAATGATTATAATATATTTTTTTGCTATCATCAGTTCAGCTACAATTTATCACAATAGCGATTTGTATTGCATTTAATATTTTTTTCAACAAACATTAAACCTTGTTCGAATGCGATAACTTTGGTTTGCAGTTGATAAGGTAAGTCACTACAATTAAAAACCACGACCTGAGACAACAAGTTCATTTTGATACATTGAATTTATTGAATACAAAGAATATTATTTATTGACTTGATAAGCGTTGGAATTTCATTTTGATTGTGTTGTGAAAAAGGTGAAAATTGTGGTCAGGTGTGTTGCACAAAAACTTCGGTATTTAGAGCAACCGGTTCGTGTACCAGGGTTGCCAACTAATCAATTAATTACACCTGCACCTCTAAATATATATACAGAATATCAAGATGACGGACCAAGCAGATGAGTTTGACACTAATTCTCCCATTCACTTGGTTAATATATTTTAAGGGAAGGAATTTATTGACACTTCCAGTAAAGTTTCCAAATTTGCTAGTTTTTTTAAAAATATTTTTTTATTTTGGGTATCGGTGTAAACATTTCGGCGGGCCATGGCTCCAACAGTGACAGCGAGGTCTGTCTTTATAAATAGTTTATATTATCCAATAACTGACGACTTTCAAGCTGTATAATAAATTATTAATTATAAAAAGTATACAATCTTATAGTATACGCCGGATAAGTGGATGATAAATATCAAGATGGCGGAGCAAGTAGACGAGCTTGACAGCGGCAACACCTAAATAATTGTCTCCCTCCGACTCATCTGCTTGGTCCACCATAATGATATTTTTACATCCAGTTGTCTAGCATTCTTATCGTCTGAGCGACACCGTCAGATTGTGCGCGTGTGGTGCGTATGTGTGTACACCAATACTATCAGCTCTAATAACGAATCACCAAAACACTTTTATTACATTGAATACGGCCGTCAAGTGTCGCTTAGACTCGTCTGCTTGTTCCGCCATCTTGATACTTATACATCCACGCAATTGTTTGGCATTATTATCGGCGGTAACGCTCAAATTTAATTTAAAAAAAACGGTAACGATAAAATTAATCTGTTTAAAAGTGATAGGGCGGCTCTGCTTCAGGAATAATGCATGAATCGCTTCAGTATTCAATTTAAAATCCAAAAAATCAGACCAAACCTAAATCGAGCGGGATTTTTTTTTATTAATAACCGTACTAACTTACCTTAAACGGCTGTGATTGTTTTTATACTGCTGTAGTTTAAACAATTATGATATTTGTTAAGTAATATTGCCAACATTTACTCTACAAACATTATCTAATATTGAATAAATATTGTTTTTTTAGTGTATTATGAAAAGAGTGACTTGCTTATCTTTGGCATTGAGATAACGAAGTGATATAAAATGTTATTAATATCTTTAATTCTGTGTTTATATTCGTATATTAGATCGATGAACTCAATGCTCAATTTCCTCTAATCTTTTAATATATAATTGAATAAATTAATTTATACGTATTGAGACATTCATATTATAATTAGATACTATTTGATACATAATAACAATTAATTTGAATATCAATATTGTTAAAAAAACTAATTTGTATAACTAATATAATAATATATATAATTACTTAGCGTGTGTGTATTTTATATGTACTGTTCCCTCAACCATCAGTGTTGCCAGATGAAAGAATAATATTTTAAATAATTATTTTACTACATTTAATACATATCTAAAATCTCGAAACGAGTCATTTTAATGATAATAATATTAAATTAATTTCAAAATATTATTAGAAATATTTAATAATGACAATTCTCGAAAAACAATATTTATTGGGAGAGTCGCTTTTTTTAATATTGTGACGAGTGTTGTCATCATATGAAAACCGTATTAAATTATTTTATTTATAATTTTCTTCTGATAGAAAAATAAACAACTTAAAAAAAATTAACAAATTGAAAAATTACCCTAGTTTTATATAATTGCGGATAAAATTCATACTATTTAATCTCGAATTCGTCCTTTTAGAAATTCAATAATATAATAACCGTGGATAAGACGTGTGGCTACAAATACTGTGGGTATAGGTTCAAATTTTTAAATTGATTTAATCGGTTATTACGACTGGGAGATCGGGAATAATATTAATAAAATCCCGATCGATCGTCTTGATCCAGGTTTACTATGATTTCCTGTATTGTAAGGTAAAATACCTGTGTAACTGGTAATAGTTAAGATCACCGACAGACAATTAATCAACACGTTGTTGTGTCTAAAAAACCAAATTTGTAAAAAAGCCCCTCCATGTATTGGATCAATAAATTAGTAAAAAGTCCCTTAAAAGCATATAATAATAATTGATTGCGTAATAGTGTATATTTTTAAAATATGAAAAGATAATTGAGAAAGGTTCGTTATTTGTTATGACGTGATTGGGGATAAGATAAGAGAGAGCTGTGAAGCTGATGACGCAATAAGTGTCACATTCATATTGTTCAAGCTTATAATAGGGGCTTCTAGATACTATATTTATATATAGCTAAAGCATTAGAGGGTGGGTTATTGGTAGCTAAGTTAATTACTCGCGTAGACGACATGGGGATCTCATACTTTCATCATCTAGTTATTTATAAATAAATATAATAATAAGTGTGACAGGATTCTTCAAAAGCTTGTCATATAATATCAACAGGTACTTTTCCATGAGAATAGATTATTTTCTTTGTCCATCCATCCTCCACTTTGCGATAAGCCTACCCTTATTATATTTCATCCAATGGATTTTCCATCTGCTTTCAAAACATGTCTCGTCATATTATTATAACTGGACTGTTTTCTCGTGTATGTTTCAAATTCAAGGTGTCCTCTAAAATAATTGATTTTATAATAAGTATGCCTGAGAGGCGTATAATATTAAATTTCAATCAATCAGACTATTAAACCCTGTTCATACTATTCTCCGGACGCTCTGACATTGTGTTTCCAAAAAATGAACAGCGCCCGACAGAATTTATAACTTTCATAGCATTTCATCACCACTCCAAAACATTTAGGATAAGATTTATCGTAATTTCACTGTTAATGATTTATAATATAATCATTTATTAAATATGTATAATATATATACATTTTTATAGTAAATTTTAAAATAAAATAATCATGTACTTTTGTTGATGAGTGGGTACAAAATTTAACGCGTTTTTGTAGATAATCCATAGACTCTTTTTAATTTTTCGCAATTTTATATATCGCAAGGAATACATTTTTTAGCAAGCTTCTTATAAACGGCTATAGAAATACGGCTTTGAATATAATTATCACTATAACTATTACTAATCCATTACTGTCCACTGTCATATATGTCGAGATAATACATCGCTTACGATAATCGCGCTGATCTGAACTACTCTCTTTAGATTTATAGTACATACGCTGTAATTGTTTACTTATTTAGGGCCGGTCTCTTCAAGCCGTGTTAAATCATGTGCTACGTGGCAACAGATTATACAAATCTCGTGTCATATACAAATATTCCGTTTCTTTAAACCGTGCTAAAGCTATAGCCGATGTTTGTATCGTTGTACTTAAATACAGACAACTCGAGCTGAAGCAAAGAGTCCGTCATGAAACTGGAATGGAGAAATATAGCACGAGCTCGAGATTTACATATTGCCGAGTCAAGAATTGACAGCTGGTAGCACGACCTAAATCTTGAAGAAACGCATTTTGCGCGTAAATTTCCGAGTGACACGCGCTCGACATTTAAACACGCATTGAAGAAATCGGCCCTTAACTAGCTTTACCGTTATTTGTCTTTAGTCGAATTGACTATAAATACCTGTATGTATGGCTTAATTTTGACTACGTCAGGTTTGATTGGTTAGAAATTAAATAATTTTAATAAATTTGATCGCTTTCCACGTTCACGACGCGACGGTTGTATGCGTCTTTGTGTCGTGTGTGTTTTTTTTGCTCTATTATGAACGCGGCTTTACAATGACAAAGGTTAACCACGGGGCGGATTGCTTTGATATCTTAATCCAGAATATACGAATAAATAAATATTGAGGGACCGATTGTATTTAATCTCACCCTGTCGCAATAACAGGCTGTATTTCTAAATCGGCAGGATTCAAACCCACAACAAGATTATTTGTATTTTGTGTATTTCCCCAAAAAAATATATCAGCATATAATCAATTATTACATTTCAATTAATTTTTATATAAAAGGATCTAATGCGATTGGATTACACTTACACAATTATTTTTCATTCTCTCTACAAACATAAGAAACCACGAGTATTATATTAGATTGTAATAAACCAACGGGAATGTGGACGATCGAGATTTCAACACTGTTTTGTTTTTCTTTTTGTATATTTTGGAATGGAATCTTATTAATTTGGCATTCTGAATGCGTATGTACTGTTTTTTTGGGAATGTTGAATACCAACAACGCATTTAATTTATTTTGATGTCAAACAAAGGTTTTCTTTTTATTATCCCACATTAAGACGTTGTTTTTTTTTTATTTGTAACTTTGTGGGAAGAATTAGAAAAACAATTTTTTTTTGTTGATATTTTAATGTTTTTCCTATAATATCGGCTACTGCTGTAAACATTTCGCAGGATCATGGCTCTGAAAGTCTGTAAACAGTGTTGCCATTGCATCCCAATATCCAATAATTTTCAAACTACAAAATGAATTATTTACACATTATTTGACATAATGTTGCTATATTATAAAATCCTTTAATAAAATTATATTTTAACTTGATTTGTATGTAAAAAAAATAAATATTTTTCTTGTATTAATAACATTGTGAGAGGGAGTGCATAATAGTGTAATGTGTGCGTCTATTCGTACACACACGACTCACTAACACACTATTATATTGAATACACCCCGAACTATCTCTATTCACCTCTTGTTTTTTGGTTAATATAAATGCAAAATAGTTGTTCAGGTTTATTAATGATTCATTCCGTTACAAATAATTTGTTGTTAAATGAACGCATTCGAATTTCGAACGCATATAAAATTTGTATTTCGAACCCAATGCACGCTTTTTGTTTGCCATGTATGCATGCAGTCGTACTCATTGGAAACAAGTGGCTTTCTTCGGGCGTGGCTGTGCAACTTGGCCAATGACATAAGCCACTTTTAAACAAGTATTAATACTTTTTCAATAGCTTTTATTTCCACTCTGATGTTGTTTTTATTTTTTTTTTCGTCCGGCCTGACACATTTATGAATGTGGCAACACTAGAGCGACCGGTTCTACGAGGATCTAGTTTCGTTATCTACATAATATACTTGTTGACTTATGATTGAGAATATTTTAAGGGAGGGAAGGACGGAAATTTAACAAAAAAATACCCTTCATTTTTAATAATAAATTAATTTAAAAAATTCACACATAATCAATGGTAACCGTATTTCTTAATGATAAGCAGTTGTCAGTCCACATATTATAGATTGTAGCTTATACTAGCACTTTCCAAACTTTATGCTAATATGCTTTTTAATATACACACAAATATAATATACTTTATATATGTCTACAATACCGGTCGTACTGTTTATCTGTTACTCGCCGATCTTATTCATTATACAAATAATATGTCAGTATTCAAATAATTTATATGATCATGAAGATGTTTTTGTCAGAAAAATCTTGTTGCTCTAAAGCTTGGGATCCCTAGGCGTGCGTCGCCGTAAACGTACACCGTAAAGACTTTTATTGAATGTACTTTTGATCGTTTTTTTTTCTAATTAGTGCCTCGCCCGAGGCTCAAATGAGGCATTAACTAACAAAAAACCGATCATAAGTGTAGCTGAGTAACTCTACTATCGTATTTAAGGTGACGTATGCCTGGGAATCCATTACTTAAGGTATTACAGTGTTGCAGGTGGCCACAGCCCGCATATGCGTATAATATACGCATGTAGTAGTGCCCGCCATATTCCAATGTATGAAAACAATATGCATGACACTTCTATAGTTGTAAATTTATTAGCTTGATCAAAAATAATGTGAATTTTTATAGTGGATTTAAGGAAAATTAAATATTTTTTATTTACCCAAAAAGCTACATCTAAGTGTGAAAAATTAACATATAAGGTATATTTATTTTTTTTGCTTATATTTAATTATAATAACTGATCATCTGTAAGTAATATTCATCTGTAGAAAATGAATTCCGAGAAGTGAACTCCTATACAAATATTTACAATGGCCGTGTAACAGTTTATTATTAAAAGGGGTCCAGATTGAAAAGAATCCTTACAAGTGGAACAATAAATTAGACTGTATTTATAGCACCTTAACGTATTTTAAAAATTACAATTTTCAATATACATATCCGTATATCGATGCAATATTAATTAGCATATTTTAGCTGAAATGTACAATATTCTGAAATTAATTTTGCATGCATGTAATTTTCACTGAACATTATGATTTTCCTGAAATACACGCTATAAATGGAAACTTTCAATGCTGCATTGAATTTAATTGAAAATAGTTTGATACAGTATAAAACATCAAAGGGATCACATGAAATTTCAATTAAAACAATTTCATACAATGTACTGAAACTGAAACATATTATGAAAATTGATAATATACATATTTCAAACTAATATTAAACCAATGTACCAAGTGATTAAAATATAACAGTGTCCAGTTTTAAAAAATAAGTTAAAGCATTCACTCAGTAAAAGTCTGTACAAGCGGGTGAAAAAAGCACCTTTCGGTATTGGAGCACTGCATGGGTTACGTTATTTGGTTTTTTTTTATTTTATCAAATGTTTATTATATCAAATGTATGTATATACATTTTATTTGGTTAAATTTAAATTTTTTTAATAAAAAATATTAATTTATTATATTATTATAAAGGCAATCTATTATTTCCAAAAATAATACAACCCGAAATTTTAATTCTTCATAAAAAATATATATTTCAAGAAATAAATGTTCCCTTAGTTATAAATTAAGTCGATTTGCAATTGTGGATATTAATCTTGGTTCTGGACTGATGAATTGTTATTATCACGCGATATGTAAAAATAATAATGATACTAATAAAGCCTTATTTTAATTTTTATAGAGTAATAAACCTTACTTCAAAAAATATTATTCGTGCTTTATTGTTTGTAAAATGGTATGATTAATTTATTGAAGTGCTGGTTTTCGTTTGACATTTTAAATCCAGGATTTATCTTTCTATGGACAAACTAATAATATTGAGTGCTTTCATTGATATTTTACATGCATTTAAAAATACTATTGTTTTTTAAACTAATTGAGATACATTGTTTTTATTATGTGGCAGTTGTAAAACATACAATGTTTATAAAGTAAACTATTTCGACACGAAATATTTTTGGCACTAGTTACTGTCGTAGAACAACTTTCGCTTTTTACCGAAATGTTAAAGGCGATTTGAAAAATGACAAAATATATTATGCAAAATGTCCATAAAATGCTATCCACCAGCTTAAACCGGTTTAATCAATTAAGAATGAAAATAAAAACAAATTATATTATATGTTAAATATAGATTTCAACTACTACTAAATAAAACATTTTTTTTAATACGTAGGTGTTTATTATTCAAATTAATATGCGATTTATTCATTTGCTTATTTTATTTGTATAATAAGAAGAGTAGGTTTAAAATACCTTTAATAACAGTGATTGATTGACTGATGATTATAAATGTTCGCGACATATTTTAATTCAACGAATATTGAAAATTTATTTAAAAAAAAAATAAAAATTAGGGTTTCCCAAGAATTTATTTTTTAAACCATTTGTCAAAATTTATTATATAATTGTACAGATTAGCTCCCTGTTAGTGGCAATCATATTTATGTTGGTTAATATTAATAATAATAACCCGCTGTCAGTTAAACGATACCCAAAATATTTTATTATAGTTGAAAAAAAAATGTTTTTCTTTTATTTTCACGATATTCCTTGTGTAAAAAAAATGAAAGTGCTTTTATATGAGAGCGGTATTATATTAAGTGTATGTACTAAGTCTATACATACACACACGATTCACTTATTACACTATTATATTGAATACGGCCTTGAAACAATGCGTGTTCATTACAACAACATGACATTTTGGAATAAAAAGCGGTTAACGCAATAAAATTAATCGTGTTTGCAGATTAAACCGTCGATGTAATATTATGTATTATGTAATTTTTAGGGATATTTTGTAATAATGAATGAATGAATTGATTATAGTTGGTGAAGATGCCACTTCAAAGACGGTCCGAAGAAGCTGAGATGGGAATGCCAGGAACAAGGGACTGGTGGAGAAGACGAGGATCCGGAGCAGAGTCTCCAGCCAGATGGCACGATGATGATGACGAGGATATTGATGTAGATGATGAAGAGCAGAACACCAAGCAAGGCTCCAGAGGTGAATACAGATCCGTTATTATTCTTCCATTAAACTTTTCCTGCGAAGCCTCCTCCTGCTTGTATCTATTCTATTATAATATTAGGCTGTATCAATCACACAATTATCTGCGACACGTGTCCTTTCATTTTAGACTCACCTGTGTACGATATGTCATAATATCTTGTTAATTTATTATCTCTCTATACTGTCAATTTATGGCACAATCCCAATACGATTACAAATCTGTAATCATTAAGCAAAATATTTATTTTATACTCATTTCAAAGTACAAGAGAGTTTACACATCGACGTGAAGTTGGTCGCGGATCTAATAATGTATGAACTGTCAAAATGACCAACAAAATTATGCTGATTAATAAACATAAGATATCGCATGAGTGGCTAAATGCGTGGTTAGTTCAAGTGGATCAAGTGGCCAAAAACATGAGTTACCTGGCAAACATTATACTGTAAACATCTCTCTTCATATCTTCAGTTATATTTCACAGTAAAATGGGTAAATGCATTGTTACTACATGTCATATGGACTCAAACATACACTCAAATACATCTAGCCTCACTTTTTACCAAACACTACTTCTTTAACATGTTTACAATATTATTGGGTTTTAATCACCAAAGTATTGTCACAACCACTCTCAGTGATGGCTATAAATGTGTTGAGTGAGGGAGACACGCTTATGCCTTTATCGAATAAGAGAGAAGAGTTCAACAATACACGGGTTTACACGAAATTGTCACGAATTATTTTTTTATATGCAATGCGATATCTAATATTTAAATCTGAAAAACTCATTGTTGTGTGGTGGCCTGGGAAACCATCTCTACTATATTCTCCCGTAAAGGCCAAAGTAGCCTGGCAAACCCCTTTGTTTTCACTTATTCTTGCGATACCTTACCATCACCTAAAATATTCTCAGTTAGTTCTAGTCCACCCTTTATTCACACAAAAATACTTAGTGTATACATAATTGTGTGGTTGCCCTCGAACATAATTAGTTGGAGCTCCGGGGGGACATGTTCCTAATACTATAACTTTTTTCTTTTCGCAGATGATTAATGTTGTGATTGTTTCAGATGACGAGAGCTCCGGCAGTGACCGTGGAGGGGTCAATCATCCTCAGGAGAGAGGATTGAGGCGAAGGCGTTTAGGAAGCGGTGGATCTTCAAGCGGAGGAGGAGCCATTGTGATGAGAAGACGAAGAAACATAGTAACAGCAAGGGAGAGAAACCTGAGGAGATTGGAGAGCAATGAGCGTGAGAGGATGAGGATGCACAGTCTTAATGACGCCTTTGAGGTTATATTACATACTATTTATAAAACTAGGGTAACTTTAATTGAAATTTTCAATTTGTTAATGTTTTTTTATGTTCTGCTTGATTTTTTAATAGGACGGTTATAAGTTGTTTGTTTTTTCAGTCGAAAGAAGTTTGAATTTTTTAAATTAAATTACAAATAAAATAATTTAATACGGTTTTCATATGATGACAACAATCATCACAATATTTAAAAAACGAGTCTCCCAATAAATACTGTTTTTTGAGAATTGTCATTTATTATGCATTATTAAATATTTCTAATATTATTTTGAAATTTATTTAATATTATTATAATTAAAATACCCGTTTCGAGATTTTAGATATATATTAATTATATGAAAATTATTCTTCCATCTGTTAACACTGATGGTTGAGGGACGCGCACATACACACACCTTAGACAATTATATATATTATAATAATATATTCAAATGGACATGTTAATCCAATATGCAGCACAATACAGGATTTCAACACATCACCTGACTTTGCTTTTAACTCTAAATATACACTCACTTCTCGATAGTCCGGGGAAATGCCATTACTATTATTTTTAGGATCACACAATATACCACCGAGAATTTTATATACAATAATCAGACCTAGTCCAAGTGGGTGTGATGCAGTGATTTGACGTATTCGAGCTCTGCAACGATTACCTTTAGAATATTGCTTTATTATTTTTTATATTTACACAAAACATTATATTATATACATCCACAATTATTATATTCATGGGACAAACTATAAAGTTGAATGCTATAGTAATTTTATTTTATTAATAGTATTACGTTTTAATATTATCTATTAATATCCGAAAATTTAAAGAGAAATACACATTTTACCATAGAATAAAATGTGCTCTACAATTGTGAGCAATTGAAAACCTGTTTTTTTTAATAGCGGTCATATTTATTTTGGATAAGCAGTGGAAATAAATATGGCTTCCAATAACTTATTGATTCTGAAATATAAGTTATTATGAAAAATGAATGATTTAAAAATTATTATATTCATGGGACAAACTATAAAGTTATATTAATTTTATTATGTTATAAGATTGTTCTGTTAATATCCGAAAATTCAAATAGAATAAATAATACATTTTAACAAATAATAAGCCGCGCAGTGCTCTACAATTGTGAACATGTTTATTCACCCTCTTGGCTGTGGTTTGATTATAACGGATTCAAATCCTGGTGAAGTAAAAAAAATTGTTTGAATATTTAACTGATATTAATACGTGTGGGAATAATATGAATAAAATCCCGGTTGATACACATTTACTCTGATTTCCTCGATTTCAATGTGAATAATGAAAAACTTAAATTATTTATTAATTTCGGATTATTATGGCTTAGTAGAAATTAATTAATTTTACAAATAAACCCCATTAGGATAAAATTATTATTCCACCTATTTAATCATGATATTTAGACAATTTAAATCCCCCGATAATTAAGCGTGCTTCTCGTTTTTTTTCTCCATTTTTTTTGCGAATATTAAAAGGATAAACTGCTAATTTATTTATTAGCTTCCGGCTCTTATTTGATGAAGAAAAACAACATGAAAAATAATATCGCGCGCACCGTATTGATTGTTTTTCAAAGCAAATCTTATACTATAAAAACAGAATATTAAATATTGGAAAGCGCTGATATTTATTTGATATAGGTAATAAAATGAAGAGAAAAAGAGGATAAATCCCTTGAAGATGCACAATGGATTCAGATTAAGGTCAAGACAGTGAAAGCTTTCTTCATACAACACAAAGAATTACTTGTTCTTTCCCCTCGTATTTTATTTTTCCACATGTACAAAAATATACGTAAGCGTTTTATTCAAGATATTCAATGATCTGTTTTTTCAAATGATACATAAGCAGGATTATCGTATTATGTATTTAGGGTGGAGTTCATATTATTGTGTTCTCAAAGAATAAAATGTGCTTACCCTAAAGTATTATACAACAATCTTCTATTGAAATATTTTAATAAATAATTTATTAACACCTTTAATAAATGTCCAAATCTGCTAGTTTTTATTTGATATTATTGTTTTTTCATAGAATAAAATGTGGTTACCCTGAAATACATTATTCAACGTGTATTTAATTAAAATATTTTAAGGGACGGAACTTATCGACAGTTTAGACTAGGTTTTTTTTTTAAATATTTTAGATTTCGGGTATTGGTGTAAACATTTCGGCGGGCCATGTCTTACAGCGAGGTCTGTCTTTATAAATAGTTTTTAAGTTTTATATTATACAACAACCGACGACTTTCAAGCTGTATAATAAATTATTAATTTGTTCTTAATTAATGACATATTTTTGACAGAACCGACACCATCGGTTGATAAATATCAAGATGGCGGAACAAGCAGATGACCTTGACAGAGGCAACACCTAATTAATAATTGTCTCTCTCAGATTCGTCTGCTTTGTCCACAATATTTATATTTATACATCCAGTTGTCTGGGATTCTTATCGGCGGTAACGTTCAGAATGTGTGCGTGTGGTGCGTATGCGTGTACACGAATATTAGCAATCTCTAGTCTATTCGTATACGCACCAATACTCAGCTTTGATACGGATCACCAACACACTCTTATTATATTGAATATGGCCGTCAGTGTCGCTTCAGACTCATCTGCTTGGTCCGCCATCTTGATAATTGTACATCCAATTGTCTGTCATTTTTATCGGCGGTAAAGCTAAAATTTTATTTATTTTGAATATTCCAAGTCACTCTCATTAAACTATTATATTGTAAATAAATTCAAAATTTTACAAAACATGATATTTTTGAAAAATGTGTTGTGTGGAAAAAATATTGATGATTATTGTTTTTATTATTACAATTTATTATTTTTTTCAATTTGTCAAAATGTATTAAGCCGAGTTCTCTATTTGGAATTCTCCATACATTATGTGTTTGAATAATTGTCATGTTTAATAATGTTTTCAGCAATTGCGAGAAGTCATCCCGCACATTAAGATGGAGAGGAAACTATCCAAGATCGAGACGTTGACCCTCGCCAAGAATTACATCATGGCCCTGACCAATGTGATCTGCGATATGCGCGGGGAGGAGAAGCACTACACGTCAGTATAATATATTTGTAATCAACGCGTTATAAATATAATTCAATTTTGTTTGTAAATGCAGTATTTTTTTAGCTTTGTCGATGCTGATGAAACAGAAGACAACCGCTACGGCCGCATAAAGACTGACAACAACAACTGTCCTCTGCAGCGGGACTTGGAGGCGTTATCGTCCAGAGTCTCCACCGTGTAAAGCGTCACCACTCGGAAATATATACTTGTGATAATAACATCAGCGGTCAATCTCGTGCTGCCATAAAGTCTCCTCGGCGACTCTCATTCATTAAATAATTATCGATGTGCTTGTGTGCTTTGTTGTTGTTTAGTCGTGACCGTTTTTAAATTCCTTTCCACATTCCATTATTGTAGACGTGTAAGTTTTTGATCTGAATGTTTAATCGTTGCTTGTAATATTTTGTTGCACGATTCGACGGGAGTTTTCCACAATCGGTAACATAATATCCAATTACATTTTTGTCTTAACAACCCGTCGAATTGTTAGTGTTAATATTGTAATAAGATGTAGTCAATTTATTCAATTCTATGTGTCTATTATTAACTGAATGCTCTCTGAATTAAATCGATTGTTAACAGCCAAATGAGTATTTTAACGATTTTGTGTAAAAATTGCATTCTGGATAAAGGGTATTTATTTACACAATTTGACTCCTGAATATAAACCAATTATGGCTATGAATAGTTCAATCGAAATAACTGTCTTTACTTTTTTACTTAATAAATGTATCGAACCAAAATCAAACTGACGACCAAGCAAAGTAACAAAATTATATGACTTGAAAACATATTATTCTATATTTATACAAAACACTGTTTATTTTTATTATCATATGACTGCGTGAAATTAAAACAAATTCAGCTCCTTTACAAAATATCATTGAATTAAGCAGTGAATGAGTTTACTATTATTATTTTAAAGACATTATACAAAGTGAAAGAGATATATGTATACATTATTTTATGATATGATTCTTCTTATACATCCTTCAAATTATATATGGTTGTGTTGATAATTGAGAATCCGACGAGTCTTGGCCGTCATCAATCTAATATATCGTCGGCTTCCTTTGTAAACTGCGTAACTCTAAAATTAAAAATGCATCGTTCAACTCGAGTCAGATTTTTGTGTCTCTTGTGTAAAATTTATCAAAATAGACTTATGCAGTCTGCAAATTAAGCCGTCTTAATTTATTTACCATCCGATTTTTAATTTATTCACAAAAATCCAACAATTCTTTACAATACTCGAGCTTAAAACACTTAATGTTAATTTGGAAGAATCTTTCCTTTTTAAATATAAAAAGCTACTTAATGTTTAGGATTAAATAAACGAGTATGCTGCATGAAGCGACTTGAATTGATGTTGTGTAGTAATTTTATTCCACGTGGCAGGACTACTTTTTTTAGCAGATTATTTGAATGTGTCTCGATTCGCCGCTCGTATTCCAGCCAATGCGAGTGTGGATCGAGATGATTTGTTTTTCCTATGACGTTACGCGCATCTGCTCAAAATAAAAAGTTGCCAAACTTAGTTACCTTTAACGATTGATAGTATTTAAGTAATGTTGTATTATTATTTATTGTTTGTCAATGGTCGGCTGAAAATAAATATGTTTGTTTTTTTTGCCATTTAATAGAATATGTGTGTTGTCTCAATGGCTGTATCGATTCAATTATAATATATTATATGTATGTTAAATAAATCATTATATGTGTGAGCATTACATTGCGTTGTTTTTTATTTTAAATTGAAGAGGATAGACTACTTAGGTTCGAGCGGCAGATTCTTAGGAGGATCTTGGGTCCTGTTCAGGAGGCACCGGGACTATTTAGAATTAGACGGAACGATGAGATTTACTCATTATATAAGAGCGTGAACGTAGTGCAGTTTATTAGGGCTTTAACATTAGGTTGGGTTAAAGAGCAGGAGGGATAGTATCGGAAATACTTACCAGCAAGCCTGTGGGTAAGAAAAGGCAGGGTAGACCTAGGCTAAGATGGGCGGACGAGTTCTATAAGGTAGTTAGGAGTTTAGGAATTAATAACTGGAGGAGCATTAAGTGGAAGATGCTGGTGCAATAAATATCATAATGAAATAATTTATAAATATACATATCGTCGGTTAAAATGAAAAGTGACACTTCTCAAAATTTACAGTAGAGGCAATTAAAGTTTCTTATAATTTTCAAAATGAATTTTCTTCAAATCTTTGATATTTGCATATACATAAGTGTGATACATAAATTTGAAGGTATTTATTTGAGGATTAAGTCAATGTAATAATTATTAATAATTTATTAAAAATAAGACACTTCTAGCACTCAATTTTCACTTTTCTTCATAAAAAATTATGTGTTAAAAATACTTTGTAATGTGTCATTTTTTAACATAAAATTACATCGTTTTTCCTAATAATCTCATTTTATAAAAGTTTTGAAAAGTGTCACTTTTCTTTTTAACCGACGATATTAAAAATGTTATATAAAATAAAACATTAACTTTGGAAAGAAAATAATTCTTGTATATAGATTAAATATATAAATTCCATTCATATTGTTGGCAATAAATATTAATTTGGAACATTTTTCTATCTGTGACCGAAAAGCACTCGGAAGTACTCGGATCCAAGAATATTTCAGAACAGTGTCCATCCATGGATGCCCTTTAGGAAGGGTTGCGTGCCCCCCTGGATTGAATAATTGAAAAACAAATTAGATAAAATATGGCATGTTATAAATATTTTGAAATTTTTCTTTCCATTTTTAGTTAGAATAAATCCAGAAAAATATTTGAATTATTATTCACACTAATTTGAACGTAACTCCCATTTTATAAAAATATGTATGTATAAGTAAACAAATTTTAATTATGATTTTAAAAAATGTATAATTTTAAGTCTGCATCTTTCAGCTTCAAGTAATTTTTGTGTCTTGTGTTTATTAAAATTTGGCATTTCATTTTTATTCATAATATCAAAAGCCAATTTGTTTGAATATGAAACAAAGCAGTCGGAGGAAAAGGAATTGTAAAATCAGGTAAAGCGAATTCAAACATCCATCATTTGGGGTTACACTATTTTTTTATTTTTTTTTTTACATTTATATGATACAATGTTTATCAAACCATCCAGATTCCTTTTAATCCCATGTATTTATAAAGTTAAGTATCTTACAAGTGTAGAGATACATTGTTAAAACTAATTTATGTTCTACTTACTAATAACTGTATATATATATATATAATATGCTAAAAGTAAAACATGCCCAAAAACAAAATAATATAAATAATCTACGTTTAAGAAAACAAAAATTCACAATAAATTACTTGATTTGATTTTGATTTTTTGGCAATAAATGAGTATCATTTCTGTGCATAGCATAATAATTGTTTAGAACACAAATAGTTAATAATAAATATATTAAGAGACGTCGCACACTGGAACACGTGTGTGGTCGTTGATTCGGTTATTACAGGTGTCTATTTATTAATTATTATTATGTTTTATTTATTTTTTTTGCGTACATTGACAGATTGCGGTTAGTTATAAGCTCATATCGGAACGGCACGTCTTGGACCACCATCCACAAGGCCTCGGTTGACTCCAAATTATTATTTATTCGTTTCAATTCTGTTATACAGTCCAGATTATTACTTTTAGTTCCCTCTCTCTTTCGTTTTGACTACAAAATATACTCAATGTGTTTTTTTTTCTCTTCAAAAATTCACTATCTAATTTGTTCGTAATAAAAAAAAAAAAACAATATAGGCGATTAGAATACATGAACATCATCTTAATAACAAACAAAATGTCTTACAAAAAAAGAGAAAAAATGAAAGGGCTGCATTTATTATTATTTAGGTAACGTACCACAGTTCATTATTACAGAGGCACAATCATTGGTTTTTATTTTATAATATTATTCAATTTTTTTTTTGTTTTTTTTTTTTATATATTTTCACTAAATAGTATAAGAGACTCGTATATTTAAATTACACACGTTCCTCTCTCCACATAATATGTATATGACAAGATATAATATAATAAATTCACAGAAGTTGAATTGAAAGCGTAAAGCGTAATACAAAATACGAAGGTACAGCACACAACAACGTTACGATGCTCGGACGCCCCGGCGCCGCCCCCGAGGATCCACAATCAGAGGGGGCGCGCCGAGCGCCCTGCACATCTTATCAATAATTAGTATCACTTATTAACTACAACACATATATTGTGAACACTAATCAATACAATAAACACTAAAAAGTATCGTCTTAAGTTCCTTTGTAAATAATATTTATTAGTCATTACACACATTTATAAATATATATATATATATTTTAGGATTGGGGGGTGTGAATAAACTACTAATTAAATTTTCATTTAAATCACATTTTACCGATTATGGAAAATAGCGATTTCTAAAAGTACCGCAAAACTTACAATATAAATATTATGCAAAAAAATTCTCATTTTATACTTAACATAGTTGTTTTTATTATTTATCAATTATTACACACTTAAGTTTTAAATTACAGGAAGGCAAAAATGTTATTATCTAAACACTCATGACTTACTAACTATTAAAAAAATACTAAATTAGTGGGATATATATATATATGTAATAGAAAAAATAGTCGATACGCACTGGTCTGACTAATATTGAAACAAAGGTACGCAAGTTATTAATTATTCACATCATCCGAATAGAGATTAATAAACAAATTTAAAAATGCTGCCCCTCCCGCTTGTAGGCTTGTCGGGAGACACGATCAAGGTACTGCTTTATTCGCGATCACTGGATGTGTAAATATATATAATCAGTTCATGGGCCGGCTAATCTCACTTTCTTTGATATATAAAACGTTTTATTGTTACACTTTAGCCCGAACACATAATCAAAACTACAACCATTCAAGTGACTAAGCGCTCGCAATACAATTTGGTCAAAATATCTCACACGCGTTCTCGTTACATCTAAATGGACCAGACAAAATTAGTAGACGCCACCGTTAATAAGAGATTCAAATAAAAGAGAGTCGCTCCTCGCGCAAACAATGGCAACACTTTTTTAATGCAATTATGCAATGCGTGTAAAGTAAAAAAAAAAAACTATATAAAATCACAGATGATAAATGTGCTAAGCAGAATTATAATAATTATATAAATGTGACTTGTGTGATATTTCACCCTCTTCGATTTATATGTATAAGTCAACAAACCGAATTAGAATCTACAATCTGATTATTCGCATACCGATCTTTTAATTATTTAAAAAAGAAAATTAAACATATTTGTATTGAATGATATGTAGTTGAGCCTGATTTGTCTCGGAAATGAATTATATCAAATTGCTTGGTATTAAAATTCCAGATTGGAGGCTCTAGTTACTATACAGATAATAATAATGTTGTACCATTTTTCACATCACAATTACAAAGCTAAGAAAAAATTAAATAAATAAATTCTTCAACATCGGTAATATTTTGGCAGGGCATTTATAAAATAATGAGCGGAGGGAATAAAAAAAAACATAAGCCAGAGAGAGAGAGAGAGAGAAATGACTACAAAACTTAACATTGCATTATAGAAGTAGTAGTTGGTTAATTAGTAGCGACAGTGCGGCACGTGAACACAATCAGAATTAAGTTCTAAGTAATATTACAGAAAGCGGGATCCGAGACCCGAGTAAAACTCAACATGTACAAAATAACACTTAAAATTATCATCATTACCATCACTTAAATCGTCACAGTTGTTTTAAAAACATCATATATTTGTGTATATAATAATAATAATATTCAGAGGTTGTATTGGATAATTGATGTGGTGTCGGAGTGATGTTGTTGTTCATACAAAAGAATAACTAGTCCCACTAATATAACTAACGATCCTTCACCACAAAAACAATAAAGACAGATTTTGAGACTATGAGCTAAAGACAAACCTTAATGATGTATGATATGGCTAAAATTAAATTACATACATTTTAATCAAGGTGTCGTCGATATTATGATTTAAATAAGTTGACGATATAATCGATACACTCTTTGTGATTCGCTTAAATATTGCTTAAAATGATAAAAACACGTATTCGTTATATTTCACTATATACCCTTAACACACACACTTAATTATAATAATTACCGTTATTACATCACTACTAAATAATTGTTTCTCTTTCTTTTCATATTTAAATTTACAATATTGTTTAAACATAAAGTGGCACTTTAATCACAAATACTGGAAAAACTTAAGGGAATACTATCGGTAGGTTCGCTCAGTTTCAAGATTGCCGCATACACTTTGCTTATTAAGTTGCACCCGCGGCACATGAGCGAGCTTCGTGAGCAAAACTGATATTATAGAAAGTTTAACCTCGACTAATTATGAATGTGTATAAGTATATTCATTATATATATATATATATATATATATACGCAGTCCGTTCATCTTTGTTTATATTTTTTTTTGTGCAGACACATTATTGTTTATAATTTTAAAAATATAATATTTAAAAAACCGACAGGGATCGTTTGTGAGTGAATGTTTTGGAAATCAGACAAGAATATTGCCACACAAATTTATTGAATTCAACTTCCATCGCCGCACTATTTGAATGATTATCAATTACACAACAATTTAGCAAGGTAAAGTAAATCATCATCACAAGACCACTGGTCACAGAGGTATTTTACCATCAGACTCGGTGAAGCATGCCCGTGCTTACATTGACAATGTGAGATCTATTTGGCTTGATGAGCATGCTGGCCGGGACCAAAAAAACAGATCCCGCCCTCACCCGAAAAATAAACAAAAACAAAAAACTAATTGTGAAAAATTAAATTAAAACAAGTCCATTGAAAACTTAACAAAATTGACATGATTGAGAGACTATAACCGATGCAGTCCTTCAGTGTTAATACGCAAATATACATACATAATATTCAATTCAGTATCATAAATGCAAGTCTAAATAAATTTTATGTAAATATAATTCACTTCAAGAGAGTATGTAGTTATAATAACTGTAATTATTGATATATATATATATATATATATATATATATATATATATATATATATATATATATATATATATATATATATATATATATATATATATATATATATATATACTTCTCAATAATTATTAGGGTATACATAAATAATCCTTATAATTTAAAATGAAAACAATAAAAATCACTACTAATAATAAAAATGTCAGACTGTAGAAGAAGAATTACAGATTTCTCTCTCTGCGTGTTCAATTATGTTTTACAAAATATAACTACAAGAATGCACTTGAAATCTCATAATCATCAATGTTGTCTTTTTACGAGCTAAACATTAATCCATATGTATATTTTTATAATATAATAACATACACACTACTGACTTAATACAATTACACATTATTAAATATATATATATATATAAAAAGAATCTTTATTACTTTGACTGTTGGCAAAATGCACTTGCGTGTTATTTATTTTATTGCTGAATAAAAACATCACTATTGCTAACTAATATACTGACTGAATAAAATCGTTGAAAGGGTGACCGACGCTTACAATGTAAAAACAATAAAAACATCTTTCACATGTAAAATTTATCATCTATCATGATTATTTACAAATTCACAATAAAATGTTTCAAGAGAAATTATAATAAGTATTACATTTTACCAACACAGCAAAGCTAAAGTAAAAGTTAAAATGAGGATCCAACAAGAGGATGCCTATGGCAGGATAAGGGTAGAAACAATTAGTAAATTAGCGCAAGTGTGTGTGTGTGTGTGTGTGACGAACCCAAGTATTTTGCTAAAGGTACATTTTTTTATTACAATATAATAATAATAATTATTAGAGCGTTTTCAAAAATTTGGTATATTGAAAATAATTTAAAAAATAGAAAACTAGCATTTAACAATAAGAGAATTAAGCACAAAACACCGTAAAACTATTGTGCAACGAGATCCACCTCTAAACAAATGAGCTGCAAATTGTTGTGTGATCAAATTATTGGTATATATATATATATTATAAATATATAATAATAGTAAATATAGTAGTGACACTATGAACCTAACAAAAATATTTATCTTAAAAACTATCACTAAAATTGGCATTTCAATCATATTATGTCCTTTTTTTTAATTAAATACAAAACTAGAATATTTTAGAAATGGAACCATATTTGTGGTCACTCTGCTCACGTCTGTAGACTCGCCACGGGTGTTGTTGAAATAAACATTAGTTTTCGCAGGAAAAAAAATCACGCATTGATATGTTTTCAGTCGGGAACGATACTAACATTAATTAAAAATAAGACGCTCGATAAAAATGAACAAACAACCACAAACTAAAAGCAGAGCGACTGATTTGCACCATAAGAAAGCCGCTTGCAGCTTTTTCACATTGATATGCTCACACATAATACACTCATGTGTGTGCGTTAACAATAAATTTATGTACCGAGAGCTCTTCTCATGCTTAATGTTGAGACTTAAATGATAAAATTACTTTTTTATATTTTTGTGGTATTATACAAATAAAAAGCCACTCATATTTCACAGCACAGTTGTACATTAATACAAAAAGTTAATTTGTTATGAGTAGTAACACACATTGTGCGGGCGAGAGGTTCTCTGCGGCCGACCAACACGATTGCCAAGATTTAAATTCAACACATTCAATTTATTAAATTCATACGTACATATTATCGGGAAACATATTAAATGCGGCCAAACCGACATGAAACTGGGGGGGAGAGATGCATTAATTAATATTATCCTAATTGCCAAATAAGATGGTTTAAAGCACACGCATGCGACGACGACGTGCATTCAATAAATACAATATTATGTAAATGATCTAAGTGCCGACAAAATCACACCTTAACGGCCTCCACGAAGAGACCATCACAACACTTTTTACATACATACAACCTAACATCTTAATACACATTTTGTGATTGCACTTGTGTTTCATTCTATACACATATATTTATTATATATATATAAGATATCGATAACAAAATATTAATCGTACTAATAATAATAATTACAGTAATCAATGATTAATAATAATAATTTCAACCACTTTGTTTTAGATTTTTGTTTTTATATATCAAGTCAGTCTTGTAAACAATCAGGGACAGTAAGTATAGTTAGGTGCAGCATCAGCATAGATCTAATAATTAAAAATATATCTTTGAATATCATAAAAAATGCAAAATAATAGTGACAATTTGTTTTGACCGTTCTAATAAGTAATACATGAAAAATGATGGTATTTGGTTTGCCAGCCAAAGGTGATTGAAGGCAAGCAAAGGGGGCACCACCGTAAAGCTGCTGTGTCATCAAAAACTTTGTAACTTTAATTATTATCATCGATAAGGCCCTGACATCTGGCAACTGCGGTCAACACCAAGTAGCCTCTCGCACTCGCGACCCTACACTACACAACTAATATTATCTTAAACACGACAACATTATAATTAAATCAATACACATTCATAAACGTTTTATATCACTAATATTAATTATTATTATTATTACGCTTTAATCTTTATTCATCTCTATAGTATTTATGTTAATGTGTTTTTTGTTTAATTAAGTGTAATATGTATAATATATATATAATCTATGTATTTTCATATGAACACCTTACAAAACACAGTAAACGTATTAATTTGGACAGCTTACACTAGAAAAAGATGTAATCGTAATGAGTGAGGAATTGGCCCGAGGATTCATGATAAGTCGGGAATACTTTTAAACATAATTATTAGGCTTAAAGCCATAGTCTGATAATGTTTCTTTCTCTAAATATTGTACACCCGGAGCTTAACATTAATATGACATAGTAATTTTTATTATTTTTTCAAGATGCTTATCGAAAGAACAATGTACGTACAGCTAGTTTTTTTTCTCGCACACACACAAAACATGCGAGTGTGATTGTTACAATATATATGTATGCGTATAATATTGATCTATTCGTATGGTTGTTTTTTAATATGTGGCCTGTAGTAAAACAAGGACGTTTTCCACTGACCCAAACATTTATCAATAAAATATATATATGTATGATGTATGTATGCACAAATACTTTAGCTATTTCTTAATTTTATTAGAATAACAATGCAATATATGTATATATATATATATATATATTATATAAACATTTTTGGTGCAGTCTAAAACGCGATTGTGGTGTTAAAAAACCCCGTAATTATTGCACACAAACACTGAAAACATACACACATGCATGCATATTACTATATTAAGAGATATTTGTTTTAAATTTCAATCAATTGGAAGATACAAGTTAACGCAAAAAAAGGCAATTTGTACAAGTGTCAATTATGATCCGCCTTGTGTGCTTCTGACAAAGGTTTTAAAAAGTCAGCGCAGAACTGAGAGAGCACTTTACATTATTTAGTCACCACATATGGTGGATGTATTATATAATAAATATATAAATAATTTTATACGTTTATGACTCAATTGGAAAAATCACAAATTTCTAGTAACAGATTGAATAATAATAATGAGTGATTTAAATAATTGATTTGTGGATTATTATAATTATTTTACTTCGAGACAATCAGTAATAGACACAAATTTTCAGTCGGAAACGATGGCACTTATTTTAAACATCCAATATTTAGTTTTCAACTGTTGTTATCACCTTTAAATATTAATATCATTGTTTGATTGTTTATATAAAAATATATATATATTTTATACGCCTACACATCATTGCAATGGAATCAGAAAATACCGCTTGAAAATACAGGAAAATATTTTGATTTTGACTAAGAGCAAACATACGATACGCTCTCTAAATCACCAAACGACTACAAGAATATGATTATAGACTCAAAATTCTAAGTAAAATAAAAGTATTGGTATAAACTTTTTTTTGGTTTGTTACATTGTGAACAGTACACCACAGATATATGTTTTAATATAATAATATATTAGCAAGTTTCTTAATGATTATCACCTCATTTAACAATTGTGAGCAAAAATAATTACGGCAAGTGACTTAAAATAACTAACTTAAAACATCGTATTGATGGATCGATAAATATTCCATATATCTGAAGGTGACCAAATGATATAATTACTGAGTATTCATTCTTGGAGTCATCTGATTTATTGAGAGAAGCGTACACTATATCGGTTATACATTATTATAAATACATCTGATTTTACAGTATAGCTCGCGGCTGTGATGCCACACTTGACTAGGTAAAATGAAGAGGGTATTTATTTCCGGACTTCATTTCGAAGACAGTCTTTACCCTCTTCATTCCACTTCAACAAATGCCTAAATAATACATATCATTTTATATTAAAGAAATTATTCTCTCGAGTAACAAACATGATAACCCGTCACTCTTGATTTCTCTAATCGTAATATCACTGGAAAACAAAAAATAAACGTCTTTTACAATATATATATAGCAAAACAATTTGGAATTCTTTTTTATACTATATAAATGGAGAAAACTAAATAATACATCTGTAACATCACCACATTAAAAATGAAAAATATATGCTATCAATATTCAAAAAGGCTTAAACTTAGCTTACAAAGAGGAAAATTATCCTTCGCTATGTTTATTTTTCAGTAAAGGTACTATTAAATTGGCCGCTATCAAATTTGGTCACAATTCGATCATTATCATTAATTTCTCTATCATTTTTTTATTTAAATAGAATGTTTTCATCCTTAAAACAAGATCAATAATACAATCATAATAATAATCGATAATAACCTATGACCTAAAAAAGCACAACAATACTATCACAATAATAAAATTGTTAGTTTATTTTCTCTTTAATTATAATTATTGTTGTCGGGCGGCTCACATCGACTCACTGCTGAGCAGATCATTGGGGAGGTATGAGCTTAAATTGGAGGGGGTTGCTCGTTGCTCAGAGAGGTTGTCACCCCACATGGAGGGGAAGGGCCATGACTCGGAGCCTGTGGATCCACCAGTTCCAGCAGTATTAGTTTTATTGGTTCCATTTCCGGTACCTCGCCATTGGCCACTGCCTCCACCCTGACTCAAGTGTTGGAGAATCATGTCCACGTCAGAATCACCGGGGGATTCTGCGAAAATTGTCGTATTACCCAGTACACAGTTATTCAGTGCAGTTTGGGCCTAATGAATAAAAAAAATCATTGTTAATAATAAATTAAAAGAAGTATTAACAAAATATTATTTAAGATATTCTACCTTGTTTGCTTCTTCACGGGAGGAATATTTTGCTAAAGCAATTCCCTGATTTAAATACAAATGGAAATTGAGCAATGGACCATGTTGCATGCACAAAGTTTTCAAAGTTGATCCGTCAATCTAAAAACAATGTAAGATCATAAGTCAAAATGTAGAGAGTATGTATTTGAAAATTGTTTAAGTGCTAACTTGTGCAGTAAGATTTTTCAGTAATAGCCAAGTGGATTGCCAATTTTGTTGTTGAGTGAATGACGAAGGGCGTTGAGCTTGGGTAGACCCTCCGCTAGTCCAGGAAGAACCTGATTTTGAAGTAGCCAATCCTGGTGGTGGGCCTCTAGATTTTGAGGAACTCGACCCCCACAGAGCAGAAGATCCAGTTGTCGGTGTATCACCCCAGGATGTCTTAGCAGCCGCTGTCTTTGGTATATTAAATGAGCTGGGAGTGGACACCGGTGGTGGAGGATAACTCCATGTACTAGAAGAGAGTGACCGCTCTGATGGTGTTGTCGGTGATGATTTACCTTGATTGGTAGCACCGAATATGTCTGTATCTTTGATCGCAGCTAAAGAAAGTGGAGAACGTGCTACAGAACCGGGAGTGATAGCTGGATCATCTTCAATACTTTTCATCTGGTTACCCTACAACGAGGGATTGTATAAAAAATATGATTTCAATGGTTGTAACTTAAGTCAGTCACACTGACTATTGAAATAATTAATTATATTATTCAATTTACAGACCTTCCATGGTTTGCCAGGTTCAAATTCAGGCACAAGATCCGTGTAAGTACTGCTTCCTTGAGATGGTTGAGTAGATGGCCATGGCTCTTTTCCATCGGGAAGATCGGATGTGTCGCTTGATGGCCAACCGTCACTGACAGATCTACCAGAGGACCATGTGCTATAATTTGAATAGTATTAATTTATAGGACAGATCAATAATGTACATTTAACTAAATTAAGTGTACTCACTTGTCAGGCTGAAGACCCAATGGATTTAACTGGGGACTTGTAATAGCTTTCGATGTAGTCCCAGGAGCACGGCTAAATTCAGAGCCTTCGGGTTCCTTATCCAAAGAAGGAAGCTTCCACTGGTTTAATCTGGACTGCTGTCCACTGTTGTATGCCTAAAGCAAATCACAATTATAGTTACTTAGAGGAAATATTTTATAATAAACATTCTTGTTTGTTCTAGTAATACATACAGGTGATTGTTCTTTGTTAATGCCGAGTTCAGCAAAGCTATTTTGCATCTGATTGATGGCATCGTGTCCTTTATTGAAGAAATCGCCAGTAGTACTAGAACCACCAGATCCACCGGCATTACGCGCTTGTTGCTTCACATATATTCCTTGTTGGGCAGCAATTTGGTTCTTTAGACAGAAAATACAAAAATAAATTATGAGATGCACAACAATTTATGTGATTTATATACGTAATATAAAAAGAAATCATAATATTTTAATCCACAAATGATGTTCAGGAGTTGGATCCAAAGTTATAATCATTTTGATCACATTGCACAAATGAATTTTAATTGAGATAGATTTGGGTAATTACCTGAAGATTAGTAATTTGTTGTTTGGTTTTTGTTATTTCAACAGAAATACCAGCCTGGTGGAACGCTGCTTGTGAAGAATTAGAGTTTGTCATTGACTTTGAGACAGCACTGTGCTGTGTAGCTAATTGTTGCAGTATTTTAATCTATAATTGTAAAAGAGTTATTACAATAAACTCATTAGAATAATTTGTTATACTTTAATGTTAAGACTTACTTGTTGTAAAAGCTGATTAAGCAAAACCAAAGTTTGCGGAGCCAGGGGCTGATTCAAAATTTGGTTATTCAGGTATCCAGCTGATACTGCCATTTGAATCTGTTGCACTAACATTCTTAATTGCTGGGTCCTTGGTTGGTCACCTCCACTTTGACTATAAAAAATGTATTACAATAAATAAATAAAATTTAAAACAGCTTTTCTCTTATTTGACTTACTTGTTTTGTTGATTGAATGGTGGAGGTGGTTGAGATGATGGTTGATTAAGAATCTTTTGGACAAGTGCAGGCGATATATTATTGATTGAATTAATCCCCTGGCCTGGTTGAGGGAATGGTACAGTAGGGGGCTGCTGTTGTGGAAATCCTGAATGATGAGGTCTAGGAGGAGCAGGATATTGCTGTTGATGATCAAAAGGTGGCCCTTGATGCTCTTCGTGGCGGCGCCAGGTATCGATTCCAGTTGTACCCCTCATCTGGCTAAGTAAATCCATGGCTTCTTCAACATTCATCTCTCTACTTCTTAAAGCCAATTCTACATCATCTTTCTTGTAACCCATGTCTGCAAGCAATCGGAATTGTTTACTGTTCCAGATAACATCTTTGGGTATTATTTTACCAGGTGGTCCTCCACCTGGTGGTTTTGGACCACACCAATCACCCATGTCAGAATCCCAAGAGCCACCGGGACCACTGCCCATAGGTTTGGATTTTGGACCAGTCCATCCAGATTGATTCATGGGACCCTCGTTCCATGCCATACCATCTTTTTCCCAGTTGCTGGAATGAGAGGAGTTTTCATCCCAAGCACCATTTCTATGGGGATGACCGCCCCACATACCATCGGGTTTCATTTGATTTGGAGCAACACTGGGCATTCTATTAGGTGGCATACCCGGAGGGCATTGCATAGTTCCTCTGCCCATTCCACCAGACATATCTTTCCAAGGACCGAGAGTAACGCTTCCTCCACCACCTCTCTGTTGACCCCAAAGGGAAGTACCATCATCAAAGCTGGGCATGTTTCTCCTAGCTGTTGGTGGAGAAGGTTCATCCCATCCAATGCCACTTTTAACCATTCCAATTTCTTTGGGGCCCTGCGAACCCCACTGATTCACACCATTACCGACATTGGATGGCATCATTTTGTTTTGTGGTTGCATAGAATGTGGAATGTGATGTTGACCCCACATGTCAGTAGATCCATTAAGTCGTCCAGAAATACCACGAGGATCGCCACGCATGTCACCACGTCCCTCCATTCCTCCCATCATTGATCTTAAGTCACGGGGATCAGGTGCTGGAGCGCGTAAATCACGATTATGCATGTCAGGTCTGTGCATATCAGGACGATGTTGTTCACCCCATCCACTCCAATCATCTTTCTTTCCAGCTGCATTCCAATGAGGAGGTTGTTGTGGAGGTCCACCCCATTGTTGAGGTGGCGGTGGTCCAGTCCATACATTGCTTGATTCGGGAGTATCATCATCTTCACCCCATGTTCCGCCTATGTTTGTAGTTGGAGTGTGACCCCATGGTGTTTTAGATACAGGTTGAGGAGGTGGTTGACCTCCATTTCTTAAATTAGCCTCCCAGAGATCAGTACCTGTTTATATTTAAAATAAATTGTATATTTGTGTTAAATTAAGAAGAAAAAAACAAAACATTGTTTTTACCATTATTGGCATTAGGTTTCCAAACTGGTGGTCCACCCTGTTGATCCATTTTGGCTCCAGGCTCAGGTGAAGTGGGGACATCCCAATTGGTATCTTGGTTGACATGTTGCTAAACATTATATTAAAAATAATTACAAAACGTTACAAAACAATAATTTATTTAATTATTAGTACTTACACCACCCCATCCATCTAAACTGAACAAAGATTCTCTCATAGTGTTGAGTTGTTCTAATTGTGCTTTGGCAGCGGACGGTGCTGGAGTGGTACTCAATGGTGCACTTCCGGGCGTGACTGGTAAAACAGGAGGAACTCCTGAATTTGAATTTCCACCAGGTGAATTACCTCCATCTAAAGTAAAAAAAAATATTTTTTGTAACTTATGCAAGACCAAATAATTGTTAAGTTTTAGAAATAATATTTACTTTGAGAAGGCGGAGCACTTTGTTGAGTATTGTTTGGCTGGGAAGATGGAGGTATGGTTGGTGCAGCTCCAGTAGAACCCCAACCTGGGCCTGGTCCAGATGGTGTTCCGACAGCCCCATTTGTATTAGGGGTAACATTTCCAACCTTGTTACTATTACCTGTAAAAATGAATGATGTTAATAAATCTCTAATAGCAAGTAATTTCAAGCCTTTATAGATGATCATTTACCATCAGGTTGTGCTCCCGGAGGTCTCTGAGAAGGTGTACCCCATTGTTGAGCTGGCGTAGAGTTACCACCAGCAGCAGTTTGATTGTTGGTTCCAGGACTACCCCAGTTTCCTGTTGTATTTAAAAATAATTGTAAGTAAAATATATAGTCTAAAAAGCATATGCAAAAAGATATTGTACCATTATTATTGCTTGAGGCTGGAGGACTGCCCCATCCACTGGCAGCGTTGAGAGAGCTCTCACCACCTCCCAATAATCGGAGAGCTTTGGGTATTCCCCATGAGTTGACGCATATTTCTTCATTGCCATCTTGAAGAATTTTTGATATCTTGGAAGAAGCGTTTGAAACCATTTTCAAAAGAGACGAGAATGTAAATTCGCCGTTAGCAAAGGTCTCATAGTTGTCTTCATTGTCATTTTTAATCGGTTCATCAAGAGTTTCAGTTTGGCATCCAGTTTTTTGAGATGCTTCAGTTTGGGTTTGTTCACATGGATTAATGTCTACACATTGTTCTCCAATGTATTTAAATTGTTCATCAATATTGTGATAATCTAATTTGGTTGATACTGTTTCATCAGACTCTTTAAATACAGAATGGTTTGATATAATACGAATTGCATCATAAAAAGCGTAATCAGACTTCTTAGGCGGGCCTGGGACCGCTCCATTAAATATTAAGTTTGAATTAAAGCTATTCGAGTGCGGGTGTCCATACACCATACCCTGGACAGTTATGGCATTTTTAAATACAGGAATGCTGTTGTACGGCACCATGCCGATAATTTGGTTTTTCAGGATACGTTTAAGAAATATGATTGAATCACAAAAATTATCTACAGTTTTCTGACTCATATTTTCCAGAGTTTGCGGAAAAGCACCAAGTACATTCGTGTCGACCAAAATGGCCGTAATATTCTTGTTGTCAATGTTCTGTTGCATCAGTTCAGAGAGGTCGCAACGTGATTTATAATTTTGATGTATCATTTTTGGAACACATAATATTAAAGAGATATCAGATATCAGAATATCATTAACAATACCCTTATATTCAATATTATTATTTATATAATCTAGAACTAATCTATTCTTCACAGATTGCATATTGTTTTTATTATCTCTATCCTTAAGATTATTTGAGTAGTTAGCGGTGAAATCAGTACAGTGAAGTGCGATTCCAGAGAACAGGTCGATGTGATAAGGAGTGGGAATCGTGGGAAGATGTGTATTGCTGGAAGCGCCGATGGTGGGATGCGCCTTGCGGCTTGGCCCAGAGCCCCAGCCCTAAAACAACAACATTAATTCAATTACTAATGACTATCGAGAATAAATTTACAAAATTATATTTGCGCAAAACACCCACCTCAAAGGACGGAGAATGGCCTTGCTTGCGAGTGTTTGAGCTGGTTATCACAGATATTTGGGGCAATACGCCCCCGGCACTCGTGATGACGTGGACTTTCTCAGAGATGCCAGCTCGCCTCTCTGATTCCATTCCACCGAGTACCTGACTTAAACTAGGCATTTTGTCCTTGCTAAGTTGCCTCTGCATGGACAATAACTCCTCTATACTCAACACAGACTCGAATACTTTAAATTCACAGTCTACAATAACAAAAAAAAAACATAATTCAAGTTCATATCGACAATTCAAATAATCTTAACATACCTGTATCGCATTGTACTGAAGGTAACAGGTCGGGAGATTCCATTTCGCACACGTATTTCGGCTGATAAAGGATTCCCTATTGAAAACAAACAAAAAAAGTATTAAATAAATATCTCAAGAAAATATTGCACCATGAGGAGATAAATGTTGTATGTTAAAAGATAATTTTTTAAGCAATTTTACGTTTTATGAACCAATTTACTCATTGTCGCTCTAATGAACAGAATACTTCCAAGAGGTGTGAAATACACAAAAAGTTATGAAATCTCTACCTGAAGTTGTAACAGGGAGACATTTGTCATCACATTTAATTTATTTGATATAGATCGGACGAAACTCCCATCATCATTCGTATAGATCAGAATCTGCAAAATGAAAATAAATATATATATTTACTAATCGTTCGATTGTCATTTACAAGGCAACCGTTAGTATATAATATAAAACATATATCACGTTACGAGTCCGTTACATTACGGGTTATCTACAGTTACAGTGTCCTATTCTAGAATCTAGACATTGGTCATTTTGGTAACATTGCACTGGGGCGGCGGCCATTGAGCCAGTGCTAATAAATAATAATAAGATCCTATTTGTAGATTATTCCGCTTCTATTAGAAAGTGGTCTAAAATGATCGCCAGAGGTCATTCAAGTCACAACAGCCACTAGGAGGGGCTTGCTGGATTGCGCATGCGCTATACACACACACACACAGCCACGCCAACACCTACACTGTCCGTGTGACATTCCACCGTGACTGTGTTGGTGTATATTGATCCTGGTCTATACGTGGCAAGGTTTAGGACTACTGTCTTCAAGATGGACATCATCACAGTCCTTCAGACAGGCAGCCATCGTCAACCTTTACTATTTGGCAACTATGCGGAATATCGTAATCGATATAGAATACACCATCTTTAGAATGGCCGGCACACACACAAGCGCATTCACCCATACACACACACACAGTTGCCGTGAGACATTTTCGTACACAAACAGCGGCGGACGAGCAGCAAGCAGCGCCGTGACACCAGACCAGAGGCCGCCATATTGGACACAGATAATCATGAGTTGAATACATTACCGTGCGCGTACACCTTGTACAACATCCACGGCACACACTATGCAATACACTGACTAGTTGTAGTGTGCGAACAGCCTGACACTTGTAAGCGGATATAGTTATAACAATAACAACAGGGGAGAACACTGCACGGTGTATCATGTATATTGAGAGGAGAGCAATAGAGTAGTTACAGTAGCAGATATGTGCAGGAGTGGCGGCCGGCCTGGCGTGGACTGTGGACAGTGGAGTGTCGGGAGCGGGGCGCGCGTCCGACTGACTGAGGCGGCAGCACTGGCAGCACTAGCACCACTACCACGACACTGCACACGCACACTATCGCACGCACACTGTACATGCACACGCACACACCGACACGTCTTATGTACTGACACGACCTGCTCTTATATACACACGGCCACGTTCTACACAACACACGTATATCGTATATAGAGCAGACGCTCGTCGCTGGGCCAGGGTTGCCAACACTTCCACTTCGACAGCTACACCACTTCCGGTCGAATATTATTTTAAATACCGATAAACATTTAACGCTTCTGCTAAACAACACCGAGTTACAGTTAAACCGCGTCTTTCATATTTATAAATTAAAAAATGTCACCTGTCAAATAAAAACAATTATTTTTTCTAATATGTACTATGAATTTTATCGCACAATCATAAATAGTTTAATTTTTTTTAAATAAATCTGCATAGTTCTTAAAGATCTAAAATCATTTTGATATTTGTAGAGCAAATGCTTTAAACTTACTAACACACCCAATACAGACATAATAAATAAAGAAAACTCTTCGAGGTGTTTTAACTACTTTTTTTATACAGTGTGTCGAAAATAAATTATTATATTTGTTAAGATGTACACTGCGAATGTAAAAATTCAGAATTTTTAGCTTCTGAAATACACATGCGTTGAAAACATTTCTTGTGATAATAAGATGGCCGATATCAATATATAACTCTCCCGTCATAAATACGCACAAGTTGTTTGTTTATACGTACTGTAGCTCCAACCAGAGAATACAATGCATATATATCTAAATGGTATAAAAAATGGATATGTGAAAAGGAATTGAAGGTCTATATCTATCTCTTTCAAAATGCTGTCTGCTCTGTCACTTTTTGGATTTTTCGTTTTATCTCATCACGAGTCAAGTACAGAGATGTGCCAAAATCGAACGAATATTATAGTGTTAAGCCTATCTCGTTTATAAATATCCTTATTGGGACAGAGAAAGCGATACGTGTTCAGAATAGTGTTATTATTCCTTATTCGAATTTGATAGTTAAGTTATTCATATCAATTAAATAACTTCTAAGGACAGTTTCTTCAAGTCGTGTTAAATCGTGTGCTACGTGGTAAGAGATTGTACGAATCTCGTGTGAAATACAAATATTCCGTTTCTTGAAGGCGTATCAAAACTATGACCGAGCGGTGTGTATCGCAAGCATTCAAGAGAATTTGCATACATACTGACTCAGCACGAAACTGGAACGGAGGGGGAAATATAACACCTAGATATCAGCGAGCTAGGATTTGACAGTTGGTAGCACGAGCTACATCTTGAAGAAACGCATTTGGCCGGAACCACCGATATAAATGCCTCACAACTTGATGTATATATATCAAGATGGCGGACATTGGCGTAGATCTGAGCGAGATGAGTGGTCGAGGAGCGAAACTAACCGCGTCTGATTGGTGTAGCCTCTGTCAAACTCACTGTTCCGTACTCCATTCCCATCACTTGTCATCATCATCATCATCACAAGCACTCCAAGGCTTCCCGCACCAGCATCTTCCACTTATTTCTATTGGAGGCCGCGCTCCTCCAGTTATTAATAAATAAACTCCTAACTACCTTATAGAACTCGTCCGCCCACCTTAGCCTAGGTCTACCCTGCCTTCTCTTACCCACAGGCTTGCTGGATAGTATTTCCGATACTATCCCTCCTGCTCTTTAACCCAACCTAATGTTAAAGCCCTAATAAACTGCACTACGTTCACGCTCTTATATAATGAGTAAATCTCATCGTTCCGTCTGATTCTAAATAGTCCCGGTGCCTCCTGAACAGGACCCAAGATCCTCCTAAGAATCTTCCGCTCGAACCTAAGTAGCCTATCCTCTTCAGTACTGGCCTAATTAGCATTTTGTATAATTCTACCTTAGTCGATCACTTGTCAGGCCACTAATATCTCGGTGGTTCCGATTTGGCGCGTATTTCGCCGAGTGACACTAGCTCGAGATTTGACATGACTTCTATTATTATATGTTATCTCCTCCTCGAGCGCAATTGCTCATGCTCTCTGATTGGCGCATGCATTTGGTACCATTGTTTCATTGGAGGGATTCTAAAACTCATCAGATTCACTATTACACTGAAAGTACGGCATGTTTCTTATTGTATCATTTACTTTTATTGTTTAAAGTAGTGATTTGTATGAATATATTTATGATCGAGATGGTGGAAAACCCTGGTGGTAGTGTAGTGTTCACTAGAGCGACGTCTCAGGCGGGTCATGGACGTAGTTGGTCCGCCGCCGTCACCATTTTGGTCATTATGTTTGTTGTTGTTGTTATTCTATGACATAACAACACCGGCTGAAGCGGTGCAGACTCCACTAACGAATAAAATAACGAGTGACGAACAGAAATGGCGAGTATCTGTGTCACTGCGCACAAAGTCAAGCGGGTCAGGCTTTCACGGCGTCTAGCAAATATGTCTGCCGTATACTCACTAACAAACAATATACAATCACAATGAACATCTTTGTTCCTTGTCTGCGTAGAGCAAATCTCAAAAATAAGACACGCGTAAAGACGATCTAACATAATATGCGATGTAAACAATGATGTCCCAAAGTCGAACGAATATTATAGAATCTCTTTTCTGTATATTTTTTCAGCCATTTAATATTCAGATGAGTGCATCTCTTACACTACAATATTCGTTCGACTTTGGCACATCTCTGGGTGTAATCTCGCCTCTGAATATGTTTAAAGTTTGATATTTGCCCTACAAATATATGAAACAGAGAGTCATAAAACATTTTGATACAGACTGAAAATTCAGAATCTGAATTATTATGTGTGTCTATGGTTCTGAATATAAAGCATTGTAATTTTACATAATTATGGATAGAAATTAAAAAATGAATTCAGTGGCGTAACATAGGTTTTTATCGTGGGGTGTAAACCCCAAATATTCTATATTGTTTTTATTAAATGTGATGAAATTCAGACACTTCAGTAGAATATGGACGTTATATCAGCGGAAAAAAAATTGTTAAAAAAGATATCATAGAGTGAATAATATATTTTTTTACATATTCAAAAAAAATAGTAGATTATGCCCGGGGAGTGCAAAATCTTGGGGTAAATTTAAAGAAAACCATCCATTTTCAACCCCAAGGCGCGATTTCTTCAACTGGTGTTAAATCTCGAGCTGGTGTCACTCGGCGATTTACGCGCCAAATTCGTTTCTTCAAGATGTAACTCGTGCTACCAACTGTCAAAATCCAACTCGTCGATATTGGAGGTGTTATATTTACATCTCGGCTAGAGTTTCCTGAATGCAAGTTCTCTTGAATGCTTCGGATACACACATCGGAACCGCTCGGCTATAGCTTTGACAGGCGCTGAAGAAACGGAATATTTGTATATGATACGATATTCGTACAATCTCTTGCTGAACTGCCCCTTAAGTTCATCGTACTGGACTGAATGAGGAACGAGCCGTGCGTATACGAATAGAGTTGATGTACATCAATACTACCAAGCTCTATACGTATAGGCATCAATACTCTCAGCTCTAGCACGACTCACTAACACGCTCTCATTACACTATTACATATATTGAATACGGCATATTCAGTCACACCCCAATACTATAATACAAGCTGGCCTCCTCACGTGTTGCTTGGTCTACAAACATAAGAAACGTGTCTATATGGTATTTCGCAACCACCACCTGCACATTAGTTATTATTGAGGGAGGTTGTCAGGGATGTTAGTACTGACCTGGCAAGTGGTAGTTGCTAGGGAACGGCGGCCTTGACAAGCCCTTTTCGGGTGACCTATTTAATACCAACAAGGACCGAACCGAATACTCTGCCATGAACAACGTATTATTTTATTTTATACAATATTAAAATAATTGCAATCGCATTAACGTGAGCTAATTAGTAATTCATGAAGTGAAACGAAGCAAATACACAAACACGCACGGGCAAACTTTGTCGTCATTATGCGACTACGCTTGTTCATTACTTTCAAATAATATGAAAAAATAATAGAAATAAAGCGTAAGTGTGTGTACTTTTAAGTGTTTAATATAACGAGTATAGTGGTACTTCGAGATACGAATTTAAATCGTTCCGGGATCATCGTCGTATGTCCAAACAATCGTATCTCAAAGTATTTTTTTTCCCATACAAACTGCCATTAATCCGATCCAGCCCCTCAAAAAGTCCTGGAAAAAAAATTGTTTTCTTAACGTGCCACGAGTTTTTGAATTAAAAAAATATTTATGTACATTTTTTACAATCGGCCATGGATAATTGGGAGGTGCCCATAATACATATTTATTGATTATTAATTTATTTTTACATATACACAATTCTAGTAGTGGCCTTCCATAAAAATTAAGCGATCACCTATAAAATTATCTCAAATTGTCGTCTTATGTCGAGGTAGAAATTCTCGAACAATATTCGTCGTATCTCAAAACATTTGTATGTCGAGGTACCACTGTATATACGTAGAAGAACAATCAAAATTGAAATATGCTGCAAACGGTCATAATTGGTCAAGTCGCAAAACTATAATGGACACAGCAAATTGTTTGAGAATTGATATTTACTCTACAAACTAGCAAAACAATGTGTAGAGCAGTCTTCTTCAACATACATCCGAATTACTAATATTTTTTTTTACTTTAGTATTGACAAGTTTAATTATATTAATCAATATCAAATGAAGAAGTTACTATTTGACTACTACATATTTCGTAACCGGTGGACGCGCTTTTTGAACATTCATTCATAAGACGCGTGGCTACAATTACTCTGATCATGGGTTCGAATCCCGTTCAAGTAAAAAAAAATGATTTGATCGTCTATTACGACTGCGATATTGGGAATAGTATTAATAAAATCAGGATTCATCGTTTTGATTCGGGTTTAATCTGATTTCATGGATTGTAAGGTAAAGACTGAGGCAATGAATATACACGTTGTTGTATATAAAAAAACAAAAATTGTAAAAAAAGCCTTCTCGAAAAAGCACCTCGGAGATTTGATCAAAATATATTATGAATAAAATAGCCAGATAGTATAATTATCGATTGAAAAAATACTTTTACAACCCTTTTATATTTTTAGGAGCATATTTCGATTACAATATTATGTCAACTAAACGTTTATTATTGGTTTTAAAAAAACATCCATAGTGGATTTTAATCCTGAATTCAAACAAAATCACCAAGCCAATCAAAACTGCCGAAGACACCTGAACTATTGAATATTCCGTCCGAAATTTATCATAGATAAAAATTCACTATCTCTGAAAATGATTCTGGCTTATCTGTAAATATACAAAATTCCAATACCAAATGTCCCACATTTATTATGCAACAGCATTATTCAAAAAGCGCATGTAATAAAGCATGTAAGATAATATTCAAACTGAGCATATTGGAGACAGGTGATAATTTGGCAATCTAAATTTAACACACACTCGACAATTTATAAATTCATGCAAATATTGCATATGTGATTATTATACTTATGTATAAGAATCGTCTGCCATTTTTTACGGCATATTGCGCGTTTCGAATGCGACGCCATTTATAAAAAATAAAAATAAAACACTTAAAATAACACAATGTGATCTCGTCTAAAAGCACTGCAAGAAGTATTAAATCAACGCGAATATAGAGGATGGACTTTATTGTTTATATAAAAAAATTAACGCACTTTGGGTATAATGTAAGCTACAGCGATTTTTAATTCAGATTAATATGGATTGAAAACTGCTTATTATTATTAGCGGAAATAAATACGGTTACCACCAGTGGCGGCTCGTAATTTAGTGATCTAGTGGAGTCCTGCAGATACTAGTAGATTTTTTATTATTTATTATAAAAAAATACGTAATATTAAGGAAATGTGTAAATTTAAAATGTTTTCTCACAGAGTTTAAAGTAAATATATTTAAAAATAAAGATTTTTTTCTTGATTCTATATGAGAGGCGCCTGTTAGTACATAAACCTCCTCCCCTACCACACCATCGCTAATATCGGAAAAATGGTTAGTAAAAAAAAACACCGCAATAAAGGATTTTTTTCTTTTAATACTTTGATAATTTTGACACATTTTCGCCATATTGTGAATCGAATAAATTGTTATAGCAAAAATATTGTGAAAAAATTGCTCTATTAATGAACGCTACTCTTAACAATAATAAAATTTAAATGTCCCTAGACAGTTTTTTAGTAAAAAAAATAATGCATATAATATTCATTATAATAAAATAAAGTGATTAAGATTTTTTTTACAAATCAAAATCGTATTCCGAGTTGTTATATTTGCTCGACAGACAGACTATATGTTCCACAACAATTCATAAGTATGTAATTCTATTTGAATAAACGATAAAAAAAAGAGGATTCACCGTATAATTTGAGCCAAGATGCATAAAAATTTATTATTAAAAAATAATCTACGTTCAATGATTAAAATACCACCCTGTATATTTTCAGAAGTGTGTTGATGTGGAACAACGTGGTGTAATTTGAAACAAACTTGTGGCAGAAAAAATAATATTCTGATGTACATGTGTTTGCAATGCAAGGAAAACAAACAGGTTACCATTCTTGTGTAGAAATGTGTCAAGCTAAATAAACAAAAAAAAATATAATGAAGTGAAATCCGTCTAAAAGAATTAAATCGCATGCTCCAGCGTATAATATCGTAAGTGCAAAAAAATCTGTGTGCTCTTAAGTCTTTATAGAACTGAATCAAAAAAAATGTTGCTTTTCAATCATTAATTAACCTATTAAGTGGGACTTTTTCGAAATAGTAAAATAGTCCTATTTGACCGGCAACTAATGTAGATTCATCTATTATCTATTACACATTTCATGTCTCTGTCAATAGACGGTATTCAATCGTAAACTGTTATATTTTATAAATAATAATTAAACCGTGTGACACGTGACAGGCAGTGTTACCAGATTGAATATGTGGCTCAGTTCCATAAAGACTTAAGAGCACACAGTTTTTTTTTGCACTTACGATATTATACGCTGGAGCAGGCGATATGGGTTACGTAATATTATTAGGTCGTGTATACGCATGCACCTGTGACTTATCGGAGAATTGATTTTTTATCTCTCACCATTATACATACGTTGTATGTATAATAATTAAATTATTAAAAAGCACACGATGGCGTGGGTAAAATGTCGCAATGACCTGCTAACGGCTATATTGTCGGATATTTAACCTGAAAATAACTCGCGAACAGTGTGAAGCGCGTCTTCGCTCTTGAGAATGCAGATCTTTTAGTAAATTTGTGATGAAGATTATACAAGATAAATATATGAATAATCCTGTTTGTCACGTAACTGCACTAGTTATAAAGGACTTTATTTAAATAGTCATTATTTCAATCATTAGTCTTGAAACATTTGTAAAAATATACATACTATCGCATTGGGACGTTACCGCCGATAAGAATGAAAATGCGAGTGAATGTATATATATATCAATATGGCAGACCAAGTATATGAGTGAGACAACTAGTGTTGCCTCTGTCCGGCCTTCTCATACCGGTGGTGTCGATTGGAAACCTTTTATAAAGTTGAGGCAAGCAGGGTGTCTATATTTGATAATTAATCATTATCCTTAAACCTGCCGTTAAAAGAGTCCTTACGACAAGAAAATTGAGTAATTTTATTTGAAATTCGTTCTGCTTAGTTTTTTAATAGGAAGCTTGTTTTTCGTACAGATACAGACGAAAAACCGAGAGTATGAACATCGTGAGTTGAAAACTGTTAATTTGGTATACGATGAAACTCAATATGTCTCCATAAAGACTTGAATCACATAGAATTTTAATACTTAGGGTCAGTTTCTTCAAGTGGTGTTAAATTGCAAGATATTGTACGATTGTATCTCGTGTCATATACAAATATTTCGTTTCATTAGCGCCTGTCAAAGCTATAGCGGTTCCGATGTGTGTATCCGAAGCATTCAAGAGAATATGGATACAGACGACTCGAAACTGGAATGGAGATTGATAGCATGAGATTTAAATATAACACCCCTATTTCGACGAGCTGGATTTTGACAGCTGGAAGCTCGAGTTAAATCTTGAATAAACGCATTTGGCGAGTAAATCGCCGAGTGACACGAGCTCGAGATTTAACACCAGTTGAAGAAACCGGGCCTTAGTGAGCTATTCAATTACTTTACACATTATAAAGAATGGACAGTTCACCGCAGAAGATGTATTATTTTACCACCGGTGATGATGCAGTGGAATTGTTTACGAAGCAGAGTGGTTAGCGACACGTGTGTATGAAAACTGTGTAAACGCGCAGCTGAGCATGAAAAGCGAACAGCGGTGGCCAACAGTGCGAGGCGAGAACACTTCACGACCACTGTAATGAAAAATGTCTTTAAAATAAGATCACACTATTATTATTGTGTCTAAATATTGTACATTTTGGGTAAGCGTTGCTATAACAAACAAACTTTGAATGTGTAGAGTAAAGCATGGGATTCCTAGACGTGCGTCGCCGTAAACGTACATTCTAAAGACGGTAATAGAGTTGCTTTGCTGTACTTTTGATCGGGTTTTTGTGAATTAGTGCCTCGCCCGAGGCTAATACGTGGCATTAACTAACAAAAAACCGATCATAAATGTAGCTAAGTAACTCTACTATTGTATTTACGGTGACGTATGCCTGGGAATTCATTACTTTTAAGTGTCAACGGATTAGAGATATCGAAGATAATACATATGTACAGTATTAAAAGAAAAATACTAAAATATGATGAGGTGGTGTGGGAGGGGGTTTATGCACTAACAGGCGCCTTTGATATAGAGACAATAAAAAACCTGTCTATGTATGTGATCGTGATACTTATATTATGTGATCGATTTCGACCAATCTGGGAGAAGTTCGGTTTTTTTTAATTTACATTGTGTTTGACGTTATTTTGCCAAGAATATAATTATCATAATTCGATATTTCGGTAGATAGAGTATTTGGTAAAATAATTATTAATTTATAACACTTGAGACATTTTGGAATTAAGTAAGGTTTATTTGTTTATAAATGCATCGAGGGACTTTTTGGGAAGGTTTTTACATAATTTTTTTTTTGGTTTTTAGACATAACAACGTGTTAATTCATTGTCTGTCAGCGATCTTAACTTTTATTAGTTACACAATAGTTAATCGCTTTAGTATTTACCTTACATTCCAGGAAATTATACTAGATCTAGCTCAAGATGATCGATCGGGATTTTATTAATATTATTCCCAGTCGTAATAACCGATCAAATATATTTTTTTAATTTATATAAAAATATTTTAATACAAGTTTAAAAAAAAAACGGATTGTTCAGTATCGCCAATCGATGGGGATTTTAATAATATTATTCCCGATATTATACTTTAGCGGGATTTCAATCCATGATCCCAGTATTAATATATACCCTGATCTAGTTAGCAATGTTGGGATAAAAATGAATGAAATCGATGCGTTCGTAATAATTTTTAATCAATATTTAACACAATACAAAACGCAAATAAAATACACAAGTGAAAATACAATTTTATAATAATTTTTTTTTTTAAATAAGAGTATTATAATAATCGGCATACGAAGTGGATGGCAAGCAAAACCGGTAATATGTACACCTATAAATTTATAAGATATCGATTCACTATACATATAACAATATTGCAAGAACGATGATAACGGAACATTGCATTCCAAAATGATAAAATGTGGGTGGCAATTAAAATAATACGTATAACACAAAACCTTGAAAACGATTATCAGTCAATTATTGACACATTATATTTAACTATGTAATAATCAATGCGAGGGAATAAAGCAGATTCGTTAGATAACATTTTTATCAGGTGCATTTTTATATTGATCATATAAATTAAACGATCAATCATACCAGGTATATTGAATTTTGGTATGGCAACTACTATGCTCATGATGATGATAACTATTTTTAAAAATCTGAATAAGCCCTTCCACAATCTTCCGACTATAAAGTACAAATATAACAATCATAATGTGTTATTTAGTTATTTCAAAGTGCAAGCTAACATAAATAAATATTGGGAACAAATTATTTATATATATAAATTATCTGTTTCAAAGTTCAATTTTTTTTTTTTTGAAAATGAAATCATCACAACTGTTATAGTGTAGAAGAAACGTGACCTGAAGACTTAAAAAACAAAGTGACTAATGTAATTATGTTAGAAATGTAACTTGTGTATATAATTACTTTGATGTAGTCAGAAGTTATTATTACATCAAATTTAATAACATTGTTACACTATATCATTTATAAATATATTCATAAATTTATTTTGTGTCGAACATGTCTCATGATCATTGATGAATTTTAAGGATGTGTCGACTAATAAGAAGCGTTGGCGGAGTTTTTAGACTGACGTTTATTCTATTAACTCCTGATATGGATAGATTTTTACATCATCTTATATAAAAATAATAATTATTGATAAATAGGTGAAAGCGATAGACGCGATTATCTGAATGATAATTTTCAGCAAGTATTAAGTTTTATTATTTTTTATAACATTTATCTAGCAAGAAATTATATAATGACGATTTTATAGACCCTCTGTTAAATTAGCAAAATCTAGTTTTCGTTACGATTAATTTTACTTTCAAAATGAGATGCTTCACGATACTTTTTAGTCGAAATATATCCTCTTTGTGGATATCACAAATTGAGTATTAAAATAGCACATGAACAATAAATAAAATATTCAGATTGATTTAATAAAATTGTAGATTCATGACTGATTAAAATAATGTCGAGACAAACAACAAGTTGACCGTCAAACTGCTGAATTAAACGTGATTATTAACCTAAAGGCGGCCACACACTACAGTTTTGTCTTTTCAGACCAAACTGAAGGCGAGTCTTTCGATTATTAAACCGATACTACCGATATATTAACAGGCCATACAACTGCATGCATAAATATCAAGATAGCGGACCAAGTAGACGAATGCGAGTTGTTTAAAAGTGCGCTAAAAATATTAATTTAAAACACACAGCTCTTTGTTTGTGGAGAAAATGTCAAACGAATCAGGCGTGATTGGTGATATCATTACGTAATGTGACCAATTACGACCGTTGGGTATGGGTTTTAGCGAAACCATCAAGATGACGGTCCAAGCAGACGATCCTGAGTGAGGCAACACTAATTGATTAAGCGCGCTAAAAATCGCTCTTCATTACTGTTGTAATTCATCTGCTTATTCCGCCATCTATATATCCAGTTGTATGGCCTCCTAATATTTCGGTGGTATCGATACAACTTGTTTGAAGTCATCTAAATGTCAAAGTGAAGATGTGTGGATGATACCAGCTGTTTGTATTTTCATAATTTTATACTTTGGAATGGAAAATAAGATATTGAATATTGTTCAATGGCATTTCAAAAAGGGTGAAATGGAAATGAAAATGGATGAATTTGGTATGAAAATGGATGAATTCGGTATGAAAATGGATGAATTAAAAGTGAAAAACTTTACATTGTTAATAAATCTCAATAATCGGTTATAAAAATCGTCGATAATCAATCTGGATGATGTGTTATATAATATTTGATGTACAAATAACTAGGTGGGGTATTTGAAGGAGTGCCAGAGGAGGTATCTATAATAGCATGTTCGGGCAATTAAATCTAATTAGAGAAGATCCCCTGGAAGGTAGGATGAGATGATTCAATATATAACTGCGTGACCCCAGGAGCGTGGCCAGTCAATTGCAAAACCAAACACCGCCACTTTCTACTCCAACTCCTACTATTATTGTACAACCGACGAAAAAAATACCTACTGCGTAATAGAAGAACGACACAATAATTTTAAAAATTAAATTTTTACGAGCACAATAGATCTGAGGATAACATGCTTGAATAAATTCGATCGGATATAATTGCAACTATTACTTTGATTCCCTGATGAAGAGTCGTTCGATTATTAAAAAAAATGGCTAAATGCGTGGTTAGTTCAAGTGGATGAAGTGGCCAAAAACATGAGTTACCTGTCAAACATTATACTGTAAACATGTCTCTTTATATCTTCAGTTATATTTCACAGTAAAATGGGTAAATGCATTGTTACTACATGTCATATGGACTCAAACATACACTCAAATACATCTAGCCTCACTTTTTACCAAAGACTGCTTATTTTTACATGTTTCAAATATTATTGTGTTTTAATCGCCAAAGTATTGTCACAGCCACTCTCAGTGGTGACTAGAAATGTGTTGAGTGAGGGAGACACACTTATGCCTTTAGGAGAGAAGAGTGCAACAATACACGAACTGCTTATATGCAATGCGATATCTAATATTTATATCTATGGCCTAGAGTTATCTTTAAACAATGAACTAATCGATAGTTATATGTACGTATTTGTTGCACAAAAATTTGTAGCTCACTGTTTGAAGAAACTGATACGAACCTAATTTAATTTACTGTGCACGCTTGTTTTAATTTGTAGATAAAATTTCAAGCTTTAGACATGCGACTAGAGAATTATCGGTTTATTTGTTTTGTGCAATCAATTCGTTTGTACTACAGCGATTGCACAAAAATGCAACACTAGCTGATATTTAACTCTCCAGTTAAGAAGCTCATTGTTTGAAGAAACTGACTCGTACTTAATTTAATTTACTGTGCAGGCTTGTTTTAATTTGTAGAGCAAATGTCAAGCTTTAGACATGCGACTAGAGAAATATCAGTATATTTGTTTTGTGCAATCAATTGGTTTGTAACTTGCCGATTTTTAACTCTCCAGTTACGTACCTCACTGTTTAAAAAAAAGTGACTGCAAACAACTGTAATTATCATTATTTTTAAGTTCTCAATTTATATGCGATTAGTTGTTATAAAACACATATTACTGTGGGGTATCTATACGAAACTCACGAGCTAACTCACCGCAAAGGGCTGTGATTGGTCATATAATAAGTTATATGGCCTCTTCAAATGTTGTAATTATTTAAAAAAAATGTCACTATTAAAATATGTCAAAACATCATTGCAAAAATGAACAAATAGACACACATATTCGTTTTCACTAAATGAGAAAGTATATTTTGTAAAAAATTCAAGCTTTCAAAATAATTAAATTCTCTATTTCACCAATGGTTATGTGCAAAGTCATAATAGAGAAATCGCCACTGTTAAATAAATAAATGGTTAATATTTTCTTCAGGGTTTCCGACAGCGCCAAGTTCGCATTGGTGATAATTGCACAGTAAATTTTTATCGAGCTGTATATATAATATTGTTATTTTTTTAGCGTCTTTATATGCAATTGGATCGATTTTAATTTGATCCGTGGGAATATTATTTATAGAGGTGTTTAGTAGCGGTTGAATTACAAAAGAATGGCCTCGATCACAAATTGTGCAAAACAAACAGCGACGAGTCGACTTGGCTTTGTCAGCTGTTCGTTAAGTCGACTGAGTAAACACACTAAATGACATTAATTTTATTTATTATATTACGTAAAAAAAAGTGTAAAGCTTTACGTGGAAAAAGAGCCACGATTGTGAATTCCATACAACAAGGACGAGTATGAGCATTTAAATAATTTTACTGTGTTTTTAGGAGCAATAAAATATATTGGATGGTGTCACTTGGTAGATCTACTAGATCTGAAGGACTCATTGCTGTGGGGTGGCCTGGGAAACCATCTCTACTATATTCTCCCATGATGGCCTAACCAACCCTTTATTAAAGGACTCCCATATAATAGGGAAGGCGTCACAGTATTTATAAAATATTATCTCTAATCGTCGTATATAATAATATCGTAATATAATTTTATATATCGCCTGCTCCAGCGTATAATATCGTAAGTGCAAAAAAATCTGTTTGCTCTTAAGTCTTTATGGAACTGAGCCACATATTGCATGTATGAAACGTCAAAAAAATGCTGCTTTTCAAACATTAATTAACCTATTAAGTGGGACTTTTTCGAAATAGTAAAATAGTCCTATTTGACCGGCAACTAATGTAGATTCATCTATTATCTATTACACATTTCATGTCTCTGTCAATAGACGGTATTCAATCGTAAAATGTTATATTTTATAAATAATAATTAAACCGAGTGACACGTGACAGGCAGTGTTACCAGATTGAATATGTGGCTCAGTTCCATAAAGACTTAAGAGCACACATAATTTTTTGCACTTACGATATTATACGCTGGAGCAGGCGATATGTGACCAATCATGGCCTTTGGTTACTAAATGCATGCCTAAATATTACAGGAATTGTCCTCGGAATAAATTTACCAATCAGGGACGCTTGCGGCACGTATCGATCTTTAAACTTATTCTGCAACAATCGTACAAGAAGTATAGAAAGAAAACATGTTTATTTACTATCACTAATAGTTACACAGGTCACCGACTTAATAATCAGTATTTACCTTACAATACAGGAAATTAGAATTAACCTGGATCAAGACGATTTTATTAATATTATTCCCGATCTCCCGGTCGTAATAACCGATCAAATATTTTTTTTAGTGGTATTTGAACCCATGATCACAGTATTTGTAGCTATTCGTCTTATCCCCTGAGCTATTACGCTGGTAAAATTATATTATATATTTATTTAATTCTGTACATATTGTTGCTTTATGTCCTGTTTTATAATAAAAATGTATTCGTTCATAGATTTGTAAAAATCATTAATACCAATCACAGCTGTTTTGCATTTTCACGTCAACTCTAATTTTAACCACCAAATATAACTTTTTTTTACAATAATGGTTTCTTTTCAGAGATTATTTTGTGTCGTTCATCCGCAAAATTAATTAAAATATACTTTTGATCGTCCATACATTTTTTTGTTGGTTTTCTTTAAAACTTTTTTTAATGAAATGTGTAATTCTTTTCTCGATAGTCAAATGTCCTAAAGTGCTAAAAATTTTGTACTATCACAAATTAATTGATTGTACATGAATGAACCGATGACTCTCGAGTTAGGTAGCTCGCTGTTTATTTATTTTTTTAATTTGAATCTCAATTGTAATAATCAAAAATGTTGGATAGGCATGGGAAAATTAAAAGTACATTTTTGCACATTCAACGAAATAATAAGCATAACAAAAATCACAACGGTTACTTGGAATTTATTGTAGAACAAAACAATATAATGCGTTTGTTTATTATTTGTTTTGTAACATTAAAAAACAGTTCTCGTGTATGAATGATAATTATAAAAATATTAAAATAAATAGATAATACATACTAAACCGCAGATTATTCATTTTACAGTACAACAAATACATCAATAAAAAATACACAGTTTCCAAGATTTTCATATAATTAATGTTTAGAAGAAAAATCCATATAAGGAATAAATTATTGATTAACTAAAATGCAATATCGTATAATCCATGGAAAAATTATGAATAAAAATATAATAGAAAACATGAGAAAAATAAATCCGCCAATATTGAACTTCAATACAGATAAATAAATAAAAAATAATTGCAAATAAATTGATAATTACAATAAAAAATATGATAATAACAAGCGTTTGCAGTAAGTCAGTTTCTTTATATTATAGTGAGCTACGTAACTAACGAGTTAAATCTTAGCAAGTGTTGTTTTTTTGTGCAATCACTATAGTACAAATTAATTGATTGCACAAAAAATTACCATTGTAAGTTTGACATTTGCTCTACATAATCAAAGAAATTTTGGGAAAAAAGTAAAATGACACATTTGGTTATTGATTATGCTTTTTCCATTAGTAAGATATCTAAATATTGCGCTGCGGAATTTGGCAAAATGGCGAGATAAGCGAAAAGCAGACTGTAGATAATTATTGGACAAAATAGTCTCGTGTCCAACAAGAGAACGAGTAAAAACCGGGAAAGACGAGACACTGTACGACGAGCCGGGAAAGGAGAAATGTATTTACTGCTAGTGGATCGCGTTTCAAAGAGTGCGGCGCGAGCCATTGTCGCTCTTAACGACACCTGCTTTGAGGTCACTTCACCGTGACTCGTACTCGTACACCACAACTAATAGATACTCGTACGCACAAACAAGCCTGCCCAATACCGATACCAAATAATTAATAACACTTTTACTCGTACTCGTACCACACATTTCAAACCTGACACTGTAACGAGTAACGACTTAAACTGTCTTTTAGGACATAGTTAATAATAATAATGTAATGCAAATGTAAGGACTCACATAAGGATGGTGTACTCGCACTGGATAGTGTAGTGGCTAGTGGCTAGTAGCTAGTAACTAGCAGCTAGTGGTGCAGCCACGCACTGTATTGTCTATTGGTGATGGTAGTCCTAGTACTGATAGTGATAGTAGTTGTAATAGTGGTGGTTGTACTTGTACTTGTACTTGTACTTGTACTTGTACTTGTACTCGTACCGTGCACGTGCAATGTCCCACTACTGCACAGTGTCACTGGTCACTGTACACTGTACAACACTACAACTACAGCCACAGCCACAGGAACACCATCGCGATAGTCATAGACAATACATATCACTTCCTTCCTTGCACGCATTCTCTATTGCACTGTACCTTTAAATTCAAATATTATTGCGCAATTTCAGTTTTTACACCTGTAAAAATAATTATTTGAATAGTTTTTTTAAGAGATGTTTTATCTGTATTTTTCATTTAACTTGTACCATGATACGAATGGTGTGAATACATGTTTAATGTATTTTGATAAAATAACATCCAAAACAATTATCTATATAAATTGAAGAAGTATATTTAAATAATAGGTATTTTTTAAATAAAATATTGTGCAATTTTGAAGTCATGTATGTAAAGAGTTACCGCAATGGCAATACCGCGGCCACAACTGTCGTCAAATACACGTTTCTGCAATCTGTGACAGCGGCTGGAGAAGGAAGACTTTAGAGAAAAGCAAGATGAAGCCGTTGCTGCTGCAGGGCCACGAGAGGGCCATCACCCAGATCAAGTACAACAGGGAAGGAGACCTGATCTTCTCCGCGGCCAAAGACTCCAAGCCTAACGTGTGGTGGTCGCTCAACGGGGAGAGGCTCGGCACGCTGAACGGACACAATGGAGTAGTCTGGTGCATTGACGTCAACTGGCAGTCCAGCGCTGTCATCACAGGAGCTGGAGACACCAGCTGCAGGCTTTGGGACACGGCCACGGGCAAGGAGATCGGCTGCGTTAACAACAAGTCTTCGGTCAGGACGGCCATGTTCAGCTACAGCTCTGACCTGGCAGTGTACACCACGGACAAGGCCATGAACCAGCCTTGCGAGCTGTTCATCTTGGACACCAGGACTGTGGACAACTCGCTGGACGTGCTGGTCGACCGCTGGGAGGTGCCCAAGTCCAAGGTGACGGCGCTCCTGTGGGGGCCGCTGGACAGGACCATCATCACAGGACACGAAAGCGGCGAGCTCAGGAAGTGGGACCTGCGCAAGACTGAAACCCCCGAGATCGTCAACCAGCACTCGGCTAACATCAACGACATGCAGATGTCCAAGGACAGCACCATGCTGATCACGGCCTCCAAGGACCACACGGCTAAACTCTTCGACTCCTCGACGCTGGAGCTTCTCAAGGAGTACCAGACGGAGAGGCCGGTCAACTCTGCGGCCATCAGCCCGATCCTGGAGCATGTGGTGCTCGGGGGAGGTCAGGACGCTATGGAGGTCACCACCACTTCCACTCGTCACGGAAAATTCGACTCTCGCTTCTTCCATCTGGTGCTCGAAGAGGAATTCGCCCGAGTCAAGGGACATTTCGGTCCCATCAACAGTTTGGCTTTCCACCCCGACGGAAAAAGTTATGCTTCCGGAGGAGAAGACGGTTTCACTAGAGTGCACGTTTTTGACCAATCCTACTTCGATTATTGCTTTGATTACAGCAGAGACTAAATTATATGATCAAAATTCCGTTACATCCTTATTTTGTATTATTTTTTTTTTTTCAATAAATATGTACATATTTATTATAAACTTCTCGTTTTGATTTCACATAGTAATAAAATAATCATATCTTTAAGAATTTTTTGTCTCTTATTTTAAATATCTAATCAAATATGTTAAATTTCAGAATAGAATCAAATCCATTGCTCCAGCGTATTAATATCATAAGTGCAAAAAAAATCTGTGTATGGAACTGAGCCGTAATAATAATCGAAATATGTCCATAATATTATAACCCAACATAAGAGACATAGTTGAAGTAATAAGACATCAGATATATTGTATAGCAATGTTTAAGGTGTAAACATTGAATTAAGGTTTTTTAAAATGATACAAAGATTACAATAACGACCATTTTATTTATGAACATGACTGAAACACCTACAACAACTTTTATATTAATGTAATTAATAGTGTAAAAAGTAATTTCACAAAAAACAAAATTATAAAGATGAGTTATACATCTAATTAAAAACAATTGTGATAGACTGAAGAAATGTGAAGAGGGTTTTTGGTATGTTTAGTCGCGTCTTCTCTCTCTTGATCCTGAACGCCTTCGGTGTCTTCGTTCTCGACTTCGGCTTCGAGATCTTTTTTCAGTTCTGAAAATTAGAAGAAATAGGGTAAGTGTATAGGTTATTTTAAAAAAAAAATATGCATATATGTATAAAAAGTACCTATCGGAACGATCACGTCTTTCTCGTTCCCTTTCACGAGAACGAGACCGATGTCTCCGAGCACGCCTGTCTAGTTCTCGGCCACCGACATAGTGACTTCTGCTGCTGCTACTGTTGCTTCTGCGTGTTTCGTCACCTTTGTATTGCCTCCTCCTTTCTTCACGTCTTCCATCTATATCTTTTTGCTGGAATAAAAAATAAATTAACTTACACTCAAGACAATATCGAGTAATAAACAAAAATACCAAAAGTTCAGCTAATTTTTCTCTGATTGTTATAAATCCAAGATGTAATTTTCCTCCGAAGTGATCAGCTAGACGTCGATCATTATCATGGATACCGAGGTATGCAGAACAGACTTCACACACTCTAAGCTTCTGTTGTTGGTAACTGCTGGCCGGCATGGAATTTCTATATTCTTGTTCAGCTTCATTTTTTTGTTTCCGAAGCTGTTCTATCTAGAATTTTTAATTTAATGTATTTTAAATAAAAGTTAATTTAAAAAAAGAATTAATATTGTGTATGATTAAATTACCTCTTCCATTAATTTCATACTTTCTTCGACTAAACCTTCTTCACCTAGAGCTTCAGCTTTAGCTAATTTCTTACCGATTTGTTCTGCTAATTCATGAACTGCGTTTGCCTTCACTGCAACCTCTGCGGATAACTCTTCCTGATTTTCTGCCAATCTCAGCTTAGCCGATTGTGTTCTTCGGTCACAATCATTAATGAATGTTTGTAGATGTTCAGTGGCCTAAGAAAATATATTTTAGTTATTTTTACTAATCTT